>WNYA01000655.1:45279-66295 GCA_019512145.1 Engystomops pustulosus
CATACATTACACCTGCAGTCAGGGGTCCTCTGTGATATTATTGGGGGATTATTATTACAGGTATCAGTGTGGGGAGGGGGCTTCATACATTAGATTGCTTTAATTTGGCTGCATTACTG
Source organism: Engystomops pustulosus (assembly GCA_019512145.1). NCBI lineage: Eukaryota > Metazoa > Chordata > Amphibia > Anura > Leptodactylidae > Engystomops > Engystomops pustulosus. Next base: position 45,399 of record WNYA01000655.1, read on the forward strand.
TCGGGTGCTTCACCTAGAAGCCGAGTCTATTTGTCGTCTCTTTCATTTTTACACTTTGCTGATTTGGACAAAACAAGATTTTATGAAAAGTAGAGCGATCGGGGGGCTACACGTGAGCGGAATGGAGGAGCCCCCCAAGGATTTACCAGAAAGGGAATTAATAATTGACCGGTTTACCTGCCCCCTGTTGACGTATCACACATCACAGGATTAGATAGAGGAGATCAGACAGTATCACACAGCAGAAGATTAGATACACAGCTCGGCAGTGAGTATCACACAGCAGAGGATTAGATACACAGCTCAGCAGTGAGTATCACACAGCAGAGGATTAGATACACAGCTCAGCAGACCGTATCACACTTGATAGGATTAGATACACAGCAAGGCAGGCAGTATCACACATGATAGGATTAGATACACAGCTCAGCAGACAGTATCACACAGCAGAGGATTAGATACACAGCTCAGCAGGCAGTATCACACATGATAGGATTAGATACACAGCTCAGCAGACAGTATCAAGCAGGATAGGATTAGATACACAGCTCAGCAGACAATATAACACATGATAGGATTAGATACACAGCTCAGCAGGCAGTATCACACATGATAGGATTAGATACACAGATCAGCAGACTGCATCACACATGATAGGATTAGATACACGGCTCAGCAGACAGTATCACACATGATAGAAATAGATTAACAGCTCAGGAGACTCACACAGGATAAGATTAGATACACAGCTCAGGAGATTGTATCACACAGCATAGGATTAGATACACAGCTCAGGAGACTGTAGCACACAGGGCCATATTTAGTAGTGATGCTGCCTTAGGCACTAATGCTTTACCCCATTTACTTTATAAAGCTGCTGACCAAATGAGCAGGGCCGGCGGCGCAGTCTTCTCACCCCCAAGATACTTCTCAACACCATGAGCAGGGCTGGGGGCAGATACTTCTCACCCCACTGATTTCTTCTATCACACAGATAAATCACAGCACAGACATTACTTTTATACAGAGAGACCCTTGACCCACTATACAGACATCACCCATATAGAGACCCCTGACCCAGTACACAGACATCCCTTATATAGAGACCTCTAGCCCACTATACAGACCTCCCTTATATACAGATACCCCTGACCCAGTATACAGACATCCTTTATATAGAGAGAGTATTTCCCTGATGAAGTATATAGAGGCCCCTTAAACACAGGTTACCCTAACTCTACAAATAGACTGCAGACCTAGTATACAGAAAGACCAACTCTACAAAGAGAGCCCTGAAAGAGGCCCCTATATACAAAGAGACCCCTGATCCAGTATACAGAGTGTACCCCCAACTCTACACAGAGACCTCTGAACTAGTATAGAGACCCGCTATGTAGGGAAAGACCCCTGACCCAGTATACAGAGTACCCCAACTCCAGAGAGCCCTGATAGAGACTATATAGAGCCCTATATACAAGGAGACCCCTTATTCACAGAGTATCCCAACTCTACAGAGACCCCTGATCTCACATACACAGACCCCCTATATACAGGAGCCATGTTGTGTCTATGTAGGGGTCTCCTTGTATTGGACACGATGTCGCCCCCCGCTCAGGGATACCGTGAGCCCCCCCTGTTGTGGGTCTGTGGGGTGCAGCCTCCAGCGCTCCCTATGTGTCACCGGCACCAGGCCCGGGCGCTGCCATGATCTGCACTACTATCTCTGCTTGCTGTGAATGAATGGGAGGGCTCCGACCACAGTCATCGCTGAGGAGAATGTCCGGTCAGCCACATGGAGGCAGGACTGCTCCCTGCCGGGGAATAACGAGTCCCAGCAGGTCGCGCAGGCAGGAGCGGGGCACGCTGGGAGGTGTAGTTCCTCACAGGCAGGTAATAGCGGATCACCTGTCCGCGGGGCGGCCTGTGCCCGGATAAACTACACCTCCCGGCATGCCCCGCTCCTGCTGTGTGCGCCTGCGCGGCCAGACGTGGCAGCCGTGTGATGGCTCCTGCCGGGCTCTGCTGGGGGAAGAGGAGAATGCTGCTGCTCCATGTCCTGGTGAGTACCGGGGGCCACCTACCGGCCCGGGGGAAGAGCCCCGACACTTATCTACATGGATAGATACAGAGAGACCCCTGACCCAGTATACAGCGTCCCCTATACACAGGGAGACCCCTGACCCAGTATACAGACATCTCTTATATACAGAGAGTCCCCTGACCCAGTATACAAACATCTTATATACAGACAGTCCCCTGACCCAGTATACAGACATCCCCTATACACAGGGAGACCCCTAACTCAGTATACAGACTTCCCTTATGTACGGAGAGTCCCCTGACCCAGTATACAGACATCCCTTATATACAGAGAGTCTCCAGACCAGTATCCCATGTGGTGCGAGCCTAGTGTGCCCCCCCCCTCCCCTGTGTGCGAGGCCTCGTGTGCCCCCACTCCCCCATGTGTGCCGAGACTCGTCGTGCCCCCCACCACTCCCATGTGTGCCCGCTCTGTGGGCCCCCCCCTCCCCTGCTGGTGCGAGCATCGTGTGCCCCCCAACCCCTTCCCCTGTTCTCCTTCGGTTCCCATCCGTTTTTGGTGTGCGGCGCCTGGTGCCCCCCCCTACCCGGGTTAGGAGCCTCGGGTGCCCCCCCCTCCCCTGTGTGCGAGCCTCGGGTGCAAAACCCCTCCCTGGGTGCGAGCCTCGTGTGCCCCCCCCTCCCGTGTGCGAGCCGAGTGTGCATCCCCTACCCTGTGTGGGACATGCGAGCATCGTGTGCCCCCTCCCTGTAGTGCGAAGCCTAGTGGGCCACTCCCCCTCCCCTGGTGCGCGCCTCTGTGCACCGCCACCTCCCCTGTGTGAGAGGCCTAGTGTCCCTCCCCCTCCCCGTGGTGCGAGCCTAGGGTATGTGCCCTCCCCCCTCCCCGTGGAGAGCATCGTGTTGCCCTCCCCCCTCCACTGTGTCGAGCCTCGTGTGCCCCACCTCCAATGTATGTGCGAGCCTAGTTGTGCACCCCCCTCACCATGTGTCGCAAGACTCGTGTTGCCCTCCACTAACTGTGTGCGAGACTAGTGTGGCCCCCCCTCCCCTGTGTGCGAGCCTCGTGTGCCCACACCTAACCTGTGTGCGAGAATGAGTGTTGGAACCCCCCTCCCCTGTGTGCGAGCCTCCTGTGACCCCCCTACCTGTCGTGCGAGCCTCGTGTGAACAAAAACCAAATCACCTGCTTTTCAGATGTGAGAGGCAAGTGTCCGCTGAGCCTAGTGTGCCCCCACTACACAATGATGGGTGTTGCGAGCCTGTGTGCCCCCCCTCTCCCTGTGTGCGAGAAAGCCTGTGTGCCCCCCCTCCACCTGTGTGCGAGCCTGTGTGCCCCCCCCCTCAGTTCTTCACCCGTCCATGTGTGCGAGCCTAGTCGGTGCCCCCCCTCCCTGGTGCGAGCTCTCGTGTTGCCCCTCCCCTTGGTGCGAGCCTCGTGTGCCCCTCCATTCACCCTCCCTGGTGCGAGCCTCGTGTGCCCCCGCCCTCCCTGTGTGCGAGCATAGTGTGCACACCCCCCCCCTGTGTGCGAGCCTCGTGTGCCCCCCCCTCCCCTGTGTGCGAGCCTCGTGTGCCCCCCCCCTCCCCTGTGTGCGAGCCTCGTGTGCCCCTCCCCCCTCCCCTGTGTGCGAGCCTCGTGTGCCCCCCCCCCCCCGTGTGCGAGCCTCGTGTGCCCCCCCCCCTCCCCTGTGTGCGAGCCTCGTGTGCCCCCCCTCCCCTGTGTGCGAGCCTTGTGTGCCTCCTCTGTATAATATACAGCAATAGTCACATAGGGGAAGGAAAGGTGGCACATGTTAAAACTTTTCCTGGAGAAGACACAATTTGGGGAATTTCAGGTATTTTTCCGCTTTTATCCCTTTTTCTTTGTGCTCCTGAATGATGAAGGATTTGTGAGTGATTGCGGCTCCATCATGTACAATGTATCATAATGACAACCCCTGCAATCTGATACATCGGACCCTCCACTTGCCGGGGGGGTCACGTCCAGCCCGGTGGCAGAGATCTGTCCCACCCCTAGATGTTTGGTGCAATGTATCGGTGCAGACAATCCGGTGATACAGTTCTTTTCACCCTCTGCTTGCTGTCATTCCTGCGCACATTCCGAGATTTCAATCCCTTGTAACTGACAATCAGCAGTCGTGGAAGATGAATATACACGGATGCGGCTTCATTTACATGACGCTGACAAAGCCTGCGTTGTGTATCCGCTGTGTGAGGCTGCGGCTGCTGCTGCGCTGCTTAGATCTATAGAAAAGATTGAAGTGACATTAGAGAAGCCGCCACTGGCGCTGCGGGATTAAGAGTCTGCCGCTGCGGAGGATCAATAATTGTGCCGCTATTTATCCTTGGTTAACTCCACGTGCGCCACTGATCTCCTACCCCGAGGCTGATATGTAAAACTAATTATATGGAAAGCAGTGGAATATCCCGGAAACCTGCTTCCTGGATAATGGGGGGGATCCTATTAGTCGTGGCCGCGATCCCACCTGCTGCTACATTGTGTGTCCTGACCTACATGAGACTGTCACAATCCCTCAGATGTGACTTTCCACCCTTCTTGTGCAATGAGAACACATTTATCTTCATTGGGCCACATTTATCACTTTTGTGCGCCTAAGTGTAGTAGTTGCGCCTAAATTCGGGCGCACTGTTTTGCCAGAATTATCACAAGCTACAACCAACTGTGATAAGTATATTTTCTGCCTCTTATTAATCACTTTACTTTAACACAGTTTAGGCGCAATTTAGGCGCAATGTTAGATTCAGGCAATTACATGTCATCCTGCTACAAGCTCCTCTCTGCTTCTCCCACAGCCCAGAATGAAGATGACACTCACAGCAGCACCCAGGTGTGTGACACCCAGCACCCAGTGACCTCCTCAGCAGGGGCTACTCCTAGAGGGGATCCCCCAGTGCTGGTCTCCTGCTGCACCCCTGTAATTCTGCACAATATCCCCCTCAGACACTGTGCAGAATTACATGGGGGACACTTGTTTGTAGTATCTGCTAAATTCTGCAAACTTGTGCAAACTTCTCTTCTCTCTTGCTGTGAGCTCAGCGTTTTGCAGGTTGTTTTGTAAATAGAAGGTGATGAACTGTAAATAGAGTCTGCAGCTCCTGTCTGTAATGTATCTAATGTATCTATTAGATGTTCTAGTGTCTGCAGTGTATCTAATGTATCTATTATATGTTCCAGTGTCTGGCTGAGCTCTGCTGCTAGAAATGAGCTGTTCTGCAAAGGGGCTCAGTGCTTTCTTCTCAGATAACGCCACCTTCGGGCTGGAGTGTTTTTGCGCCCGTTTTTGCGCCTAAATGCAAAAGTCGCACGTGATGAATATCATTAGGCGCAGCAAAACATCTGGAATTGAACGATAGATGAGGGAAAGGTGGTTATTTTAGCTGCGCGGCTAATTTGACGTTTAATCGCAAAAATGGCGCAAAAACGGTGCGCCTAAACGAAAAGGCGCAAAAACAACAGAAAAAACAAGTGATAAATGTGGCCCATTGTATCAAAGCAACAACAACCCTCTGTCACCCTGGTTGTCTCTCATCCTGGGAAAGCTGGGTTATTACCTGACAGCCATAACATGGCACATAGGAGGGTGTGGAGGTTCATCCTGCTGTCCGGTGTCTCTGAATGACAACCTCTGACGATTGTGACATGAGTGAAGTTACTTCTGATACTTTTGAGGTGATCCTGTGCCCGGGTTGGGGTGAGGTCAGGGACTGGGCCCTTCACCTTGTCTTCTGTTTGTCTCCTCTAGGGTGCGGACACTGCAAGAAAATGAAGCCAGATTATGAAAAGGCGGCCGAAGCCCTGCGCCAGGAGAGTGTAAGGAGACTATAGCGAGTCTATACCTGTGTCTGCTGGTTACTTCTTGCCGTCCACAGTTGCCATGTCCTGTGTGTCCTGACACCTTTCTATCATAGCCAGCAGTGGTCACGGGTCAGCATGGGCGCTCTGACCCCTCTGTGACTACACCCCCCATACACAGCGAGCTGCCATGTCCTGTGTGTCCTGACACCTCTCTATCATAGCCAGCAGTGGTCACGGGTCAGCATGGGTGCTCTGACCCCTCTGTGACTACACCCCCCATACACAGCGAGCTGCCATGTCCTGTGTGTCCTGACACCTCTCTATCATAGCCAGCAGTGGTCAGAGGTCAGCATGGGCGCTCTGACCCCTCTGTGACTACACCCCCCATACACAGCGAGCTGCCATGTCCTGTGTGTCCTGACACCTTTCTATCATAGCCAGCAGTGGTCAGGGGTCAGCATGGGTGCTCTGACCCCTCTGTGACCTTTGACCTACAACCCCAATACACAGCGAAGCTGCCATTTCATGTGTCCTGACAACCATGTCCGATCATAGCCACAGTGGTCCGGGTCACTATTGGCGCTCTAACTCTCTGTGACTAACCCCACCCCCCCCCCATACCAGCGCGCTGCCCATGTCCTGTATTGTCCTGACCCCTTCCTGAATCATAGGCCACAAGTGTGTCAGGGGTCAGCTGGGTGCTCTGCCCCTCTGTTACTACCCCCCCCCCCCCCCATACACAGCGACTGCCCATGACCTGTGTAGTCCTGACACCTTCCTATCATAGCCAGCAGTGGTCAGGGGTCATCATGGGCGCTTTCTAAACCGTCTTCTGGTGACTTTACTCCCCCATACACAGCGAGCTGGTCCATGTTCACTTGCTGTCCCTGAACCCTTCCTATCATAGCCACAGTGGTCACGTGTCAAGCATGGGGCTCTGACCCTCTTTTACTACCACACTCATACGACAGCGAGCTGCCATGTCCCTGGTGTCCTGACACCTTTCCTATCATATCAGGCAGTGGTCACGGGTCGCATGGGTTCTCTGCCCCTCTGTACTACCACCCCCCTACACCCGAGGGAGCTGCACTTGTCCCTGTTACAATGTAACGGGTCTCTAGTATACCGTTTGTCCACCTTGCTGAGTGTATCTGGGGTTGTTCTGACTGCTGCCCCCTTACATTGATCTTGCTCTCAATTTGAAATGTTTTGAACCTTACATAATATTTAATTTAACCCGTAGAAGTTTAGAATGTTATGGTTGCTTTTACCATAATAGACATCCCAACAATAACAAGAAAAAAAAAAAATCAAAAAAAAAAAAAAACAAAAAAAAACCCAAAAAAAAAAAAAAAAAAAAAAAAAAAAAAAAAAAAAAAAAAAAATCAAAAAAAAAAAAGAAAAAAAAAAAAAAAAAAAAATAGAAAAAAAAAAAAAAAAACAAACCTCATGCTCCAGACTAATTTCGAATGAAGCGCTCGTCTTTTTTTTTCAGAGTCCTCAAGGAGTTGTATCTGACGGCGGCTGATTGCTAATTCACAGACTTGCCAAATCTCCAGCGTGGAAAATTACAGAACACCGGAAGAGCCTCGTTTATTAGGAGAAGTGTTTACCGTTAGGATAATTAAACTGTCTATTTAGAGGAAACTGGGACGCGAGACTGGTATCCGAGCGGTCTGTTCTGCCGCGCTGTTGAGTGGGGCCTGGTCATTCCGGCAGGGAAGGCGCTCCTGCATTAATCACTTTAATCCTAATCAAAGGTTTTAATTGTTCCACAATCGGCGCGGGTTCACTCTCTGCACCTTTGCCCTCACTGCTTAGTCCTCAATCATCCATCCGCGCCACATGGGGTTTAGTTTCATGTTGAGTGTGCCAATACAACAGGATATAATTAATCGCTCATTGACCTCTATAGTTCTTAGAATCTGAACGCTCCAGTGCACGACTAACAGATCAGAGGAAACCAGAAGGAACCACGTATGTGTCCTGAAATCTACAGAACACCTTACATTTGTAACGATACATCAGCTCTGCAGTGGCAGTTTTGTGAAACTCACATGGAAACAACTGGTTTTATATGTGTGTTGATTGGTGCGGGCACTGATGCATCGTACACATTAACAGTACTAAGACTACGTGATTGTGCATCCATAGTAGTATCAGTACAACCTGTAAATATCTCACTCGTCGTGCCAGCCGTGATTATACTAACTTCAATGTGTAACATGGCAATCAGCTCTGTCAGTGCAGCCGTGTAGTATACGTTACATTATAGAATCGCATCAGCTCTGGCATGCAGCCGTGTAGCATAGTACATTATAAGATCGCATCAGCTTCTGCAGGCGAGCCGATGTAGTATAGTACATTATAGATGCATCAGCTCTGTTAGTGCGCGGCAGTATTGTAGTACTTATAGATCATCAGCTCTGTCAGTGCATCCCGTTGTAGCATAGTACATTATAATGCCATCATCTTCCAGTGCAGCCGTGTGTATAGTACATTATAGATATGCATCAGTCTCTGTCAGTGGCAGTTGCAGCCGTGTAGCATATACTTTATAGGATGCATCAGACTTCTGCAGTCGCAGCCGTCGTAGCATAGTACAGTTAATAGATCCTCATGCTCCTGCAGTGCCCCGTGGGGATAATAGGCTCATTATAGACTGCATCAGCTCTGTAGTGCAGCCTTGTAGTATAGTACATTACTGATGCATACTCAGCTCTGCAGTGCAGTTATAACATTAACCAGTCTCTGCAGTGAAAGACTATTGCATCAGCTCTGCATTGCAGCATGTCATTATAATGTCATCGCATCTGCAAGTGCCAACCGTGTAGTATATCATTATAGATGCATCAGCTCTGCTAGTGCAGGCCGCCGCTTATTATAGTACTATATAGATCATCAGCTCTGTCAGTGCACCTGTTTATCATTTACAATTCATAATGCCAGCATCTGCTGGCACCGTCTAGCATAGTACATTATATGAATCATCGTCAAGTGCGGCATACTTATGACATCAGCTCTGCAGTGCAGCCGGTAGTATAGTACATTAGTAGATCATCAGCCTGCTGTAGTGCAGCAGTGCAGCCGTGTAGTATAGTACATTATAGATGCATCAGCCTCTGCAGTGCCCGTATAGTACATTATAGATGCATCAGCTCTGCAGTGCAGTATAGTACATTATAGATGCATCAGCTCTGCAGTGCAGCATAGTACATTATAGATGCATCAGCTCTGCAGTGCAGCATAGTACATTATAGATGCATCAGCTCTGCAGTGCAGCCGTGTAGCATAGTACATTATAGAATGCTCCGCTCTGGTTAGTGTCAAGCCAGTGTAAGTATTAGATACATTATAGATGCAATTGCACTTCTGCAAGTTGCGGCGGAAAAAGCCTCATAGCAGACATTATGAGATTGGCATCACTCTGCATGCACATGTACTGAATAGATGCATCAGCTCTGAGTGCAGCCGTGTTTAGTAAATTATCGAGCATCAGCTCTGCAGTGCACTGTAGACATGAGTACATTATAGAGCATCAGCTCTGATGCAGCCTTAGTATAGCCATTATAGATGCCTCAACTCTGCATGCCGCCAGGTAGTATAGTACATTATAAGATGCATCAGCTCCGCCAGTGACGGCGATGTAGTATAGTGCAAATTAGTAGATGCATCATCTCTGTATCTTGCAGCTGAGATAGTACAATTATAGATGCATGCCTCTGAGTGCAGCCGTGTAATAGTACTTATCGATGCATCAGTCTGATGCACGCCGTGTGATAGTAATGAATAGATGCATCAGCTCTGAGATGAGCCGTGGAGTACGAGTGACATTATAGATGCATCAGCTCATATAACGTGCAGCCGTGGTATGTATAAGGTACATTATGAGATGCAATCAGCTCCTGGTAGTCAGGCCGTGTAGATAGTCATTATAGATGCATCATCTCTGCGTGCAGCCGTGTAGTAAGTATAGTTACACTTGATTGCAGAGTGGAAAGCGTCGCTCTGTCGAGTGGCAGGGCCTGTAGTGCTACTAGACATTAATAGAAGATGCATCACGTCCTGTCGTGCTATGTAGAACGTTATTATATTACATATAGAATGCATCAGTCTCTGTATTGCAGCCTGTAAAGTAGCTATACATTAAGATATGCATCAGTCTGCAGTGCCTCCGGTATATCGTACATTTGATAATGCTCAGCTTCTTAGGATGCATAGCCGTAAGTAGTAATAGTACATTATAGATGCATCAGCCTGTAGTGCAGCCGTATAGTCATAGAATACGATTATCGATGCATCAGCTCGGTGTGCAGCCGTGTAGCTAAGTACATTATAGATGCATCAGCTCTGCAGTGCAAGCCGTGTAAGGAAAACTAGTGACATTTATATTGCATCCGCTCTGTAGTGCAGCCGTGTATCACGTAAGTCATTATAGATCATCACTCTGTAGTAGTGCAGCCGTGTAGCATCTTAACTTATATTGCACGCTCTGAGTGCAGCCCGTGTAGTATATCATTATAGATTCATCACTGCTTATTGCCATCCGTGTAGATAGTACATTCTAGATGCATCAGCTCTGCAGTGCAGCCGTGATAGTATAGGTACATTATAGATGCATCAGCTCTGAGTGCAGCCGTTAATATTACATTATAGGCATCAGCTCGCATTGTCAGCCGTTAGTATAGTACATTATAGATGCTCAGCTCTGTAGTGCAGCCGTGTAGCTAGTACACTATATATGCATCAGCTCTGCCCGTGGCTGGCCGTGCACGTGTAAGCATTAGTACATTATAGATGCATCACGCTCTGCAGTGCATCTGCATGCTAGTATAATTACTGTTAGGATTCTCGCTCTAGTCCGTCGAGCGCATAGGTACATTATAGATGACTCGCTCTCTGAGGTGCAAACAGCCGTGTAGTATAGTACATTATAGATGCATCAGCTCTGCAGTGCAGCCGTGTAGTATAGTACATTATAGATGCATCAGCTCTGTAGTGCAGCCGTGTAGTATAGTACATTATAGATGCATCAGCTCTGCAGTGCAGCCGTGTAGTATAGTACATTATAGTACAGAGTGCATCAGCTCTGCAGTGCATCGCGTGTAGGTAGGTACATTATAGATTGCATCAGCTCTGAGTGGGGCAGCCTGTAGGTCATCATAGTACTATAGATGCATCAGTCGTCTGGTGCACGTCGCCGTGTAGTATGGTACTAGATGCATCAGCTCTGGTGGCAGCCTTTAATATAGTAATCATTAGTCGACCATGATGCATCAGCTCTGTAGTGCAGCCGTGTAGTATAGTATAGATGATCGATGTCATCGCTGTCTGTAGTGCACTGCTTTGTAGTGCTATGTACATTAATAGATACATCAGCTCTGCGTGCAGCCGTGTGTATAGTACATTATATGTCATCAGTCTGCTGTGGCAACCGTGTATATAGTAATTATAGAGGCATCATCTGTGTAGTGCAGCCGTGTAAGTAATAACCGTATTATAAGATGCATCATCCTCTGTAGTGCAGCCGTGTAGTATAGTACATTATAGATGCATACGCTCTGTATGTGCAGCCGTGTAGTATAGTACATTATAGATGCATCAGCTCTGCATTGCAGCCGTGTAGTATAGTACATTATAGATGCATCAGCTCTAGTCAGTCACGTGTGTAGTAGTACATTATCGATGCATCAGCTCTGTAGTGTCAGCCGTGCTAGTATAGTGTGACAATACATATAGATTGCCATCTCTGTATTATGTCCGCTGTATAGGTACACTAGAGCACACTCATGTAGTGCAGCAGATGATAACCTTGTAATCTAGATCATCAGCTCGCAAGATGCAGCCGTTGTAGACTAAGTAATATTAGATGCCCTCAGCGCTCTGCGTGCAATGTTAGTATAGTACATTATAGATGCTATCGTAGCTCTGCTAGGGCAGCGTGTAGCATAGTCAATGTAGATGCATAGCTCATGCAGTTGCACGCCGTGTTAGCCATATGTACATTAGATCAGCATCAGCTCTGGGCAGGCATCGTGTAGTTATACGTACATTATAGAGGCATCTAGCGCTTTAAGTGAGCCGTGTGAGCGTAGTGTAATAATTGTAGACAATGTAAATCGTTCCTCAAAATTACACCCAAGTTTTCTGGTTTGCAAATGTTGCAGTTTCGAGGCCCCAGTACCTCCGCTGCAGCCTGAACCCTCCTCTCTGCTCTTCCAGGGCGCCGGTGTTCCTCTAGTCGGCGTGGCGCCAACGGTGCACATGGTACTCTGGCTGAGAATGTTTCACGTCTGCGGGTTCCACACTGAGTCTCGTGAGGATGGAGGGAGAATACACGGGCCCCACCTCCGCCACCGAGCAAAGATCCTGGAGTTCATGCGCAAGTACATGACTGGAGGTCGCGGCCTGCGGGGGTGTGTTCAGTCACCCTGACCCCATAAGTCACGCAGTGTTGTGTTTTTTTGCAGCCCCGAGCCCCACCTCCCCTGAACCGGCGTGGAGAAAAACCATCAAGCGTGCTCCACCTCCTGGGGGACGACATCAGAGAGACCTGAGAAAGAAGAAGGCACGCTCTCGTCATGTTTCTACGCGCCTGTTAAGATCACTCACTTCTCTGATATTATGAGGCAGGGGCTTGGTCCTCTGTTGTCTGCCATCATAGTTGGATATATTGATTCTCACAGAATATAACATAATTACACCTCCAAGGAAGTCTCCCCAATGGCTGCTGAGATTATGGGGGGATCTCCCCTTTCTCTCAGGGGGCAGCCTTACTAATAAGTATATCTTGGCCCAGTGGCATGTTCGTGTACTGCAGATTTGGATGTGACTGGAGGAAATACGATGTAGCTCTCATAATAACTGCACAGAGGACGTCCCACCTGGCTCTATTACCCGATATATTCTCTGGTATCAGCCACGTCTTGTCAGATTGTTGGCTTAGAGTGCGCGCTTTCTGCGTCCTGCGCTAATGCTGGGGGCAGCAATCGGTGGGGCTGGGGCCACTAATGGTGACATTCAGGATCTATTCTTCGTAGCCGCGGCACAGAAAACTCGCTGTATTCCCTCAGTCCGCGCTTTGCTGTCGTGTAGAGTTTTGTTTTATTTCTTTGTGGATTTAGCATTTTCCTGGTGATAAGAAACCGAACAATAGAATCTTGAATTCATTGTCATCGGCCATGCCTCACATAAGGAGATTATCTGCCCCCGGGAAGTGAGAACATAACAAGTAACAAGACTGAAGTGGGCGAACACACATCTGGGATACAAATCTCCGCTTGCTGTCATGGAGTGGGTGCATTGTGGGTAGCGTATTCTGTGGTTTAGATCCTTCGCGGTCTGTTTCCAAGCTGAATGCAGCAGTAAAGAGGCATTTTCAGATGAAGGGTCCCACACATGTCAATGAGTCTAGTTTGAGGGGATTATATACAGATGTCATACAATAAAACCCCCGACCAAGCCCTAAAGTACTGCTCACCCCAAGACCGTACCACCTAAAATAAGCCAACCTCCCCCACCTGCACCAGACCTTAAAGCACTGCTCGCCCATGACAGTACCACCTAAAAAAAATGACGAAGCCCCCCCCCCCCCCCCCAAAAAAAGAGCACACCCACATACAACTCTCTGAGAGACCATTAGTGATTGCTGATCTCGCTTGTATTTAGTAAATGAGAACTGATTTGGTGACCAGGCTTCAACCCATACTGTCCTCGCACAGCTGAGGGTTTGTTACAGTAGATGAGGCAGTAAACTTGTAGATGATTTAGGTCACCATTGATACAATGTAACAGTAACTTTCTCGCCCTGTGTGTGGGGGGTCACTTGTTAGGCATGGGAGCTTGGGTTCCGTTTGTAACAGTGACTAAAGAATATTTGGGAGCTGCTCCGTATGTGAGTAGAGCATAGAGAAGGAATAAAGAAGCTTTTGTTCCTACAGTCCTGGGTCCATTTAGCGTTTCCTCCACTAATTACTCGTCTTTATTGTTTCCATATTGTCTGTACAGGAATGATTATTACCCCGTGTCGCCCTTCGCTCTGCTTCTCATTGTCCCCTGATCTCTCTCCCCTTAGCACAGTTCCCCGGAGCTGTCCAGCGCAGTAATTATTAATTGTTAGTGACCTGGAACGCCAGCGCGGCCATTCAGTGGTGGTGCTCTCATTTGTCGCGCTGCGAGATCGGCCGTGTCTGACATCCCGCAGAGATTTACAGGACAATTGTTTTTATCCTGTGCTGTCAGAAGTGATCAGGAGCGGGGACTCAATCAATGGAGCAAATCTGATTATTGGTGAGCGTGAGAAGGTGGAGTGCGTGCAGCGCAGACGCATAATTAGATTTATTGGCTAACTGGAACCAGATTTGCAGAGCTGAGGATGGCGTTCATGTACAAGGATATTCCCTGATTGTGTGGCTCTCGCGCCCCATAGTTGGGTACAGGCGGGGGACCCCTTCCTGCTCATCCTTGTCCCTGTCAGATGTCTGCAGTCTGTACAGAGACGTATCTTTGTTACATCTCGGGCGTCCTACGATTGTTGGAGAGCCGCTGTGTAATGCTTCACTGCTTCTCCCATTTCGCTTATGTGTGTCATTACCATGGGTTATAGATGTTGTGTAAATAACATCTCGGTGCACTATGGGCGTGGCCAAAGGATGGTGCGCGACACCTTGCCAGGGCAATCACACAGGGCTCAAGACTGTGCCTAGACCTTGTGCCCATACAAACCCCCACCACCCCCCTTGCTGCACCAAACCTCATCTCATTGTGTGAGTTGTTTAGCGGGTGAAGGTATCTCACCCTTAGATACATTGTAGCCAGACCACATTGTGTTACTATTCACAAGCAAGTTTAACCATCTCCTTTATTAGGGTGTCCTCACTGCAAGAATTCAATTCCTGATTTTACTACGGCGCACGGTTTAGGAGGACGCAGGTGAGTAAGTGTCGTTCTAAAAAAGCTGCTGTTTCACTGACAGCAAGGAGAGGAGGGAGTGAAGGGTTGTAGAGTGTCTGATTATAACGATTAGCAGCCATATACCCGGCATGAGCCTACCATGGCCTTGCAGGACATGATGGAGTTGTAGTCCTATAGATGCAGCGCTGATGTTCCTATTGGAGATTAGCCAAATAATTCACTTTTCAATTTTCCTTTTCAAACTTGAACTGAATGGGAATACTTAAGTGCAAACATGGTGGTATGATAGACTCCGCTCTGTCTCCACGTCTCCTAACTCCACTGCAGACCATCGCACATAATTTCCTTCATAAATAACCGATTTGATACAGGTTTCGTTTTGTCCTTGATCTGGTTTTGTTTTGAGGCAGAATGCTCCTCCACCAGGCGATATTGAGGGCTGACTGCCTTCTCTGCATACCTGCTGACCATTCCCTGCAGGGAATCTACTAGGATTGTGTAATCATACATCTCTCACACTGCTGTGCTCTGTGCTCTCTGCAGCCTTGTTTGTATTGTCCCTGAGAGAGTGTGTAATCAGACCTCACACTGCTGTGCCCTGTGCTCTCTGCAGCCAGTGTTATGTTTTCCTGGAGAGATGTGTAATCAGACCTCACACTACTGGTGCCCTGTGTCTCTCTGCAGCCAGGTTATGTATGTCCCTGGAGAGATGTGTAACCAGACCTTTGTGCATGGCTTTATCCAGGATTGTAGCTTTACCAAGTTCACTGCGTAGCCTCACCACTGCGGGCGGCTCTGATTAGCTCCACAGTTTCTCTTGCTCTAGGTGCCAGCTATATGTATTCATTTGGCTGTGATGTGATCAGTCACATGACCCGGTCAGCTGACACATAAATATTTTTCAGATTGCGTACGCTGCTGTAGACTGCACCAAAGAAAGAACCAGGAAGTCTGTAAGACGGAGGGTTGGAGGGTCTTCCCCACCTTCTCTCTACTACAACTATGGCAAATTCATCGAAAGTACCGTCGACGCACGGTGAGGGTCCTCTCTTTTGGGGGCTGGGTGCACAGGGGGGGAGATTGGGGTCTCCTGGGGGGGGGGTTGGCCTCCTCTCAGGGGGACTGGGCGCAAGGGGGGTCGGGGGGGCAGGCTTGAGGGTCTCCTCTGTGGAGCAGACTGGGCTTGGACGGAAACATTTATTCATCCGTCTCTTCTGTTGTCTCAGGAATCTGCGTTTGTGTCATTCACCGATCATCGCTCAGAGAAAAGGATCATGGAAAGTTGGGAAGAAGAAGGAGAGCTGTAAATCCAATCCCACCGCGGCATTGCAAATGGCCCCCAGCGCCTAGAAGGGTGCTCGTGTCACTGTAAGACTCGGCACCCCATTGTCCATGTGCACTGTATGATGCCCCTGCACCCCAGTTGTCCCATTGGCACTGTATGAATGCCCCCTCCATCGCTCACCCCATTTCCTGTATGATGCCCCTGCACCCCATTGTCCAGTGCACTGTATGAAGCCCCTGCACCCCATTGTCCAGTGCACTGTATGATGCCCCAAGAACCAGTGCACCCCCATATTGAGCTTACTGTATGATGCCCCTGCACCCCCTAATATCAAGTCCACTATCTATGTACTGCAGTGCCCTGTATGAGCCTCCTGCATATAATCCTCAATGCACTGTAAGACCTGGTTGGCCTCCCTTGTATGAAGACCCCAGACCACAGTTGGGGTCCAGTCGTGAATTGGTTACACCTGCAGCTTTCAGGGCCCTCACTGTGCACCAGACTCCTCGGCTTCCAGGACTTGGGTCTGGGTGCTATCCAGGGCACTGGGCTGGGTTCATGGAGGCTACTGGCTCACAGTAACGATGCTGCAGATGTAAGAAGTAACCACTAATTTAAATATGTCCCCCACTCCTGTGTCCTCCAGGAAGGGAAATCCTGGGGGTCACTACCTGTGAATGGAAAGCCAGAGCAGGGGAAGGCAACTCTGTGACTGGCAAGCGAAGCCCCTCTAGATTCTGTGTATATGTGAGCGGGGCCCCTCCTAGGTCCTGTCTGTGTGAATGTGAGCGGAGCCCCTCTAGGTCCTGTCTGTGTGAATGTGAGCGGAGCCCCTCTAGGTCCTGTCTGTGTGCGTGCGGAGACCCTCTTGGTCGTGTGTGTGTGTGTCTCTTAGGTTCTGTGTGCATTCTCTATACTAATCCCTTGTGTTGGTCAGGGGTGGTGCTTGTGATGACTGGGGGTTCCTAATAACCCTATTTTGTTACCTGTAATGCTCTGTATGATGATCTGCAGCGCCTCCTGCAGTCTGCTCCACACATAGCATCTGTCATTGATGAGAAATGGCAGAGATTGCGCTTCTGGTCTCCCCCTCTATGCAGATACTGACAGTCTGCCCCCCAGGATTACGTCTCACTGCATTTGTCAGTTTCCCTGTTTCTTAAAAAGATACATTCTGCATATTGGGTGTCTTGTTCCTTTAAATATGAAATTTATTGTGAAAGTAGTAACCTTCCAAAGGCACCCACCAAAGACACCCAGTCTGACTGTCAGGGACCCCCAGTGGCACCTCCCACCTCTAAGAAACAAATGTGTGGAGTTTGCGGGAGAGACTTACCTGAAGAGCCATTCTACAAGATGAGATGGTGCCGCTCTACAGGATATGTAGGGTATCCCAGCTGAACTTCTACTGCAGTGAGTGGCTGTAGCCAGGTGTGGTGCTGTATGTAGTTGGCTAATCTTTACAACCTATTCTGGAGGTCCCTTGTGGGCTGCAGCAGACTTTCACTTTCTACTCAGATTCCTGGGGTGCAGAGAGATTAGTCGGAGGGGATCATCTGGGAGGGGGGGGAGGGCAAAGGGAAGACTTGTATTTTTATAACCATAGATGTAATGTATAGCAGAGCTGCCGCCATGAACTATGGAATATTGGGGTCACCCCTTCCTGAACCCTTGGTTTCAGGAAGTTCTTTTCTTTCTGAATCCAAATCTTTATTGTAAATTTTTTTTGCTAATCAGCTGAGATTATTTTCACATATAGGATTGTGCTCAGACAACCCCAAAGTACCCTTACCCCATGCCAAAAGTTGTGAGATTATCTTCTGCTCTGTACTTGTGCCCCGTACACCCCCATATCTGGCCATGCTGTGGACCGAGCTGAGGTTTGTTACACATGGCGAGGCATCACGGTGTAAAGTGTGTGACTATGGGATGGGGCCACCAGTCTGACTGCTGCGTAGTCTGCCAGGACCACCATAGTGCTGCTGCAACATCTCACAGGGCAAAGCTGGAGTGTTCCTGTTGAGTGGAGTGGCAGCTCTTGTGCCCAATTGGGGTAAGAGGCCCATGAGACATCACATTTCCCAATTCTGATTGTGCCACAGACTAGTTTCAGGTCACCATGGGGTTTGTGGGACCCAGTATTCCAAATCTGATTTCCACTGAGCCCACACCATGGTGTAAGCAGATTGTGCCCAGGACCACACCATGGCGTATTGTGCCCCGACCAAAGTACCCCTTGTGTAAGCAGCGTGTGCCCCTGGACCTTACAGTATGCAGAAAGTTGATTTATTTTTTGCATAGATTTTTCTGGATTCACCCCAGCCTCCACTGCGGCTTGGCTCTATGGGTTTAGCTGGGAGGAGGCCGCCATCGCATCACTCAGGGACAAGACATCACATGACGGCGATTCTGCGATCGTAACCATTTACTTCCAGAGAATGTTCAGTCCTATTTGAGCAGGTGGGGAAAAAAGCCAAAAAGAGGTTGTTGTTTTTTTTTCAATGTGTTATTTTTTTAAAAGAGATGAGGGGGGGGGGGGGAGCGCTGAAGGACACTTGGCGCAGGTTTCCTACGTATTGCAACGTCTTTCATACTGTATAATGAAGTAGATGCACCATATTTTTGATACTCGGAATAGATAATAAGTGCAGAACTTGTTTACATTCACCTCGGACCACGCCGTGTCCTCTTCATCTATCCATGGATTCTGGCTCTTCCGGGGTCCAACCGTGTCGCATACGTCCTGATCATCTGTTTTTATTCCCATTCTGTGTTTAATCTGTGATCTGTTTCATCTGAGAAATAAAAATTATTTTACAGATAATCTGAATTGTCTTACCACATGCAGCACACAGGGTGTTGGATACAGAGTTGTCTGTACACATCTTTCACCAGGCGGGGATGTTCTGCCAAGGATTTTTGGGGCACCATGAGGTTTCAATTAGATTATGCTGCAGGAAACGAAGCTCCAAGTGTACGAGACTAGAACGGATTATGTGTAGAAATGAGCTGCAGTATAAAGTATAGAGTCCCCGACATCTAGTGTCATCAGACATCAGTCTGTAAATGACCCGTTAACGTTTCCGTGCAGCGTGTACATACACTGAGGTAATTTGTCTGCAGCCCCTACCTCCTGCTTTGCCTTCCGCGGCCCCCGCCTCGCCCTCCATTCTCCCTCGGTGGCCCCTGGCTCCTCCACAACCCCTATCTCCTGCCTCTCCCTCCATCCTCCATGGCCCCTGCCTCTCCCTCCATCCTCCTCTGTGTCTCTGCCTCCTCCTCCGCGGCCCCTGCCTCTCTCTCCATCCTCCTCTGTGGCTCTGCCTCCTCCTCTGTGGCTCTGCCGCCTCCTCCGCGGCCCCTGCCTCTCCCTCCATCCTCCATGGCCCCTGCCTCTCCCTCCATCCTCCTCTGTGTCTCTGCCTCCTCCTCCGCGGCCCCTGCCTCTCCCTCCATCCTCCTCTGTGGCTCTGCCTCCTCCGCGGCCCCTGCCTCTCCCTCCATCCTCCTCTGTGACTCTGCCTCCTCCTCCGCGGCCCCTGCCTCTCTCTCCATCCTCCTCTGTGGCTCTGCCTCCTCCTCCGCGGCCCCTGCCTCGCCCTCCACTCTCCTTCCACAGCCCCTACCTCCAGCCTCTTCCTCAGCGCCCCTTCACTCCCACTCTCCGTAGACTTCTATGTAATCCTAAATACCCATGGGAGTAACTTGAGGGGCTGCAGAGGTTGCGATCACACCTGGGCCCCAGAGGTTTAGGGGGGGGGGGGGGGGGCCTTATGGTGTCACTTTCCCATATGAGAAGACTATCATAGTTGGGGGCCTGGCACAGACTTTGCAGTGGGGCCCATCAGCTACAGGTTACACCACTGTAAATACTTCTATCAAAATGGAATTCAGCAGAGGTTTCAGAGGAAAGCATAATTTGAGGGATGGAGGGTGGATGATGAGAGTCATAGTGATAACAGCTCCATTCTATGGGAGGCTGGACACAATGAATAAGGTGACAGGACCCGGGCACAGGCCGCTCCAGCACTAAGGACCCTCAGTCATGTGATCAGTGGGAGCTCAGCAATCACAAATTCAGGCTACGTCTACACAGGACAATCCTCAGTGCTGCAGTGTAAAGCATGGAGGAGCCTCGGACATCGCGGTGAGCGGCCCGCATTCTGCTTTGGGGCTTGTTGCGGTGTTTTCCCCTCTTCCTCCGCGCTTTACGGCTCCTCTCACTGCCAGTCTGAGACAGTGACTGCCGTAAAACGCTCCTTATGACTCGCACTGCCGACTGCATGTCACATGATCACAGTCAGTCACGTGTCCTGTCCCAGGATGCATC
Source organism: Engystomops pustulosus (assembly GCA_019512145.1). Classification (NCBI taxonomy): domain Eukaryota; kingdom Metazoa; phylum Chordata; class Amphibia; order Anura; family Leptodactylidae; genus Engystomops; species Engystomops pustulosus. The sequence goes on from WNYA01000655.1 coordinate 65,787, forward strand.
GCTCTGATGCTGTCGCCATGGAAGCCCCAGTCTCCACTCCCAGCATGCTGCGCGATGGACACGTCACGTACGAGGCAGAGAAAGGCCTGAAGAAGCGAAGCCGAACCGGGAGAGAGACCGGACATAGATGGTAGGGGAAGTGCGACCGCTGCTGCAAGTGTGAACTGATACATAGAAGTATATACAGACACACAGCGGTTATATACAGGAACAACACCTAGGCAGGAGGAGGACCACTCCCATCATACACTGTACATAGAGGAGGAGGAGGAGGATCACTCCCATCATACACTGTACATAGAGGAGGAGGAGGATCACTCCCATCATACACTGTACATAGAGGAGGAGGAGGATCACTCCCATCATACACTGTACATAGAGGATGATCAATCCCATCATACACTGTACATAGAGGAGGAGGATGGGCTGTGCGTGTGTCTGGGGCCCGCCTGGCGCTGTGCTTGTGTATGGCGCTGTGCGTGTGTCTGGGGCCCGCCTGGCGCTGTGCG
>WNYA01000655.1:74159-93951 GCA_019512145.1 Engystomops pustulosus
AGATTATACACCACCACTAGGGAGATCACTACATACAGATTATACACCACCACTAGCCCCAGACCAGTCGGCCCCCTGGGATTTTTCCCACTTGCAGATTATACATCTTCGGCCCGTTGTGTTGGTCTTTTCTGTTGCTCTGTGCAGATGTTGAGGGTCTGTCTTTCCGTTTCAGTGTTACCTGTTCTTGTGCTGCACGAGTTGGAGGAATATGAAGTCGTTCCTGGCGTTCGGGCTGCTCTGCCTGTGTAACTTGTACGTGCATGAGCAGCGGACGCTGTGGCAGCTCTTCTTCCACGTCACTGTCGGAGCAGTCACCACCCTGCAGATCCGACTACGACAGCCACAGAGTAAATCGCCCGACTATAACGTCTGACCCCGCCCTCTGCTGCTGGGGGCGGGGCTGAGTCCTCATACCTGCCTTTTATTTGCCTCTGTGACTTCACACAGGAGCGGTTGCGGCACAGTTGCTGCACTCGGTGTAATTTTCCTTTTACGTTATTGCCTTTGTAAGGCAGCGACATTGTAACAATAAACCAAATGTGTTCAGATCTCGTCCTGTGCTACGTGTCCCCAAAGAGAGAGCGCCCCCCGGAGGAGGAGGGGAGTATTACCAGTACATGTATGTGCTATAATTACCAGTACATGTATGTGCTATATCCCCCCGGAGAGGGAGCGCCCCCCAGATGAGGAGGGGAGTATTACCAGTACATGTATGTGCTATATCCCCCGGAGAGGGAGCGCCCCCTGGAGGGGTTGTGGAGGTCGAATGTCACCTCCAGGGTCTTTGCTTCTTGAACATTGGGGCAGTATATCAAGCTTTCTGAAAGTCACAATATTTCTACATTCATGGCCATAAGTTCTGAGAATGATACAAATGTTAAGTTTTACAAAGTCTACTGCATCGGGTTTTATAATGGCAATTTGCATAAACTCCAGAATGTTATACAGAGTGATCAGCTTAACAGAAATTAATTGCAAAGTTAATATTTGCCTAGAAAATGAACTTTTTCCCCAAAAACACATTTCAACTTCATTGCAGGCGCCTTAAAAGCAGCAGCTAACATGGTGTCAGTGATTGCTCCAGTAACACAGGTGCGGGGGCTGATGAGGACAGGACTGGAGATCAATATGTCTAGAGGCTGGCATCATTGTTTCTCTTCTGTTAACCATGGTTATCTCTACTTGTATTTCTGTATGTGATAAAAACATCTGACAAACCAGAGGGCAACACATTATGCGAAAATATAATATTTGTGTCATTCTGAAAACTTATGGCCATGACTGTACTTGCCCATGGCAACCAATCACAGCTCAGCTTTCATTTTACCAGTGCTCATGAATATTTTAAAAGGGAGCTGTGATTGGTTGCCAATAGGACTGCTTGATGAATCTGCCTCATTGTGTCTTCATTAGTAACATCAAATCTGCTCCTGCCATCTACGGGGAAGCAGCTACAGTAATTTTTTGTGCAGCTCTAGATGGGATTAGAGTATGAAATGTTGGGTCCTTGCCCCCTCCCCCCTCCAGTGACTACTTGTCTGCACTGACTCCAGTAAAACAGCATTTAATGTAGATGTAGTTTCCATGGGAAATCAACGCTGCACCAAATAACCAACAAAAGACGTCGCCGATGTGAGTGATGCCCCGGTGCAGTGCGGGGGAGGGGCCTGCGGTCCCGCGGGGGTGTGGGCCAGATGGTGCTGTTTAAATATGTGCAATATAAATAATACAAGAAAAGTCCCAGAAATCTCTAGAGACGTGCGGAAGCGTAATGAGAGACCTGGCGGCTTCACAGGAGGCAGTAACCCCTTCACTGCCAGCAGACGCCTGCAGCAGGGGCAAATATAGTCACAACTAAAGCCCCCCCAAGGAGCAGAGCGAGACATCACCCACGTCATGACCTGCGACCTCTCTGCAACATCGTACTGCTGGGCGGTACATTGCGGTATACGGGGAGTAGGTCCGCTGTGCGGTATATTATGCAAGTTATGGTGTGCAGTATATAACAGTGTATGGGGGAGCAGGTCACTCTGCTGTATATCACGTATGTTACGGTGCGCGGTGTATTACGCGTGTTACGGTGCGCGGTGTATTACGCGCGTTACGGTGCGCGGTGTATTACATATGTTACCGTGTGCGGTATATTACGGTGCGCGGTGTATTACGCGCGTTACGGTGCGCGGTGTATTACCCGTGTTACGGTGCGCTGTGTATTACATATGTTACCGTGTGCTGTAGTATATTACGCATATTACGGTGCGCTGTGTATTACATATGTTACCGTGTGCTGTAGTATATTACGCATGTTACGGTGCGCGGTGTATTACGCATGTTACGGTGCGCAGTGTATTACGCATGTTACGGTGTGCTGTAGTATATTACGCGTGTTACGGTGCGCGGTGTATTACTTATGTTACATGATGTGGTATATTACGGTATACAGGGAGCAGGTCACTGTGTGGTATACACTGTGCCTCCTGTAAAGCTGCCGCGTCTGTAACCAGAATAACACCGGAGGAGATGAGCGGCGCCTGGTTCTGTACAGGGTGGATGCGGGTCGGTTGCTCTCGTCCTTTGTATACAATTTACAAAATATATCATCTGTGGTTTGGGTTTTTTTTTCCCAGGCAAAAATATTACAAAATAAAATTACAAAAAGTGCAGATCTTCCCGGGGCGGAGGTGAACCCGTGACCCGTGGGGGGAGGGGCCACACTGATCTCTATGGCAACAGGTTCATGTCAGGTTTACGTGTTACGGGGCAGAAACCAGAATATTCCCATCCGGATTAAGAGACGTCCTGATCCATTGCTGGTGCCGGGGGAGGGGGTGTTCTCCGTGGACGGTTCCGGTGGCCCCTGCAGCATCGGGTCTGGTACCAGCATACATTCCTGTCGTCCTTCCTTCATAGAGGAAATCAATGAGCGGCTGTAATAAATAATCCCGTCCTGCGCTGCTCCCTACGAGGATCCGGATCTTTGGTGCTGGAGCCGCTGGCAGCCTCGTGGCTCTGTGCCTGTGGCTCCGATGCTCGGTGAGGGCGGAGCTTCTCCCGTTGCGCTAACTGCTGGAGGGGCCGTGATTCAGGAAGTAGGTCGTCATTTCTCCTTTACCTTTGACCTTGACCACCCCCCGGCACTCCAGGGAGTAGTTACAGCCCGACAGGACCTGCTGAAGGTCCGATGTCACCTGCAACAGTAACCACAGCTCAGCCTCTACCTACCTACAGCACCTACCTCACCCGCACATGTACACCTCAGCCTCACATGTACCTACCTGAGCAGCAGCCACTTCACCCGCACATGTACACACACCTGAGCAGCACCTACCTGTATCCTCTCAGGGACCCCTGTGCTGTCCATGCGGCTCGCCACATTTACCGTGTTTCCCCAAATATCGTACTGGGGTTTCCGGGCTCCAATCACCCCAGCAACCACCGGCCCCATGTTCAGTCCTGTGGATTAACATTTGACAGATCACCTGTATGATCCCCTCCTCCTGCTCTGTATGTTCCCCTCCTCCTCCTCCTGCTCTGTATGATCCCCTCCTCCTCCTCCTGCTCTGTATGTTCCCCTCCTCCTGCTCTGTATGATCCCATCCTCCTCCTCCTGCTCTGTATGTTCCCCTCCTCCTGCTGTTTTGTATGATCCCCTCCTCCTCCTCCTGCTCTGTATGATCCCCTCCTCCTCCTCCTGCTCTGTATGATCCCATCCTCCTCCTCCTGCTCTGTATGATCCCCTCCTGCTCTGTATGATCCCCTCCTCCTCCTCCTGCTCTGTATGATCCCCTCCTCCTCCTCCTGCTGTTTTGTATGATCCCCTCCTCCTCCTCCTGCTCTGTATGTTTCCCTCCTCCTGCTCTGTATGATCCCATCCTCCTTCTCCTGCTCTGTATGTTCCCATCCTCCTGCTCTGTATGATCCCATCCTCCTCCTCCTGCTCTGTATGTTCCCCTCCTCCTGCTCTGTATGATCCCATCCTCCTCCTGCTCTGTATGATCCCATCCTCCTCCTGCTCTTTATGATCCCCCTCCTCCTGCTCTGTATGATCCCCTCCTCTCCTGCTCTGTATGTTCCCCTCCTCCTGCTCTGTATGATCCCCTCCTCCTGCTCTGTATGATCCCCTCCTCCTGCTCTGTATGATCCCCTCCTGCTCTGTATGATCCCGCTCTGCACGCACCTATCTTCATCTGGAAGTTGTTGAATGAATGCTCGTTGATGTATTTCATCTGATCCATCAGTCTCATGGCGTAGTCGGCCAGGGCTTTGATGTGGGACTTTCCCGCCTTGTCGTAGGTCGTGTCGTTGAGTCCTGACGCCGCCATGTAGGTGCTGCCGATGGTCTTGATCTTCTCCAGCTGCCGAAACTCGTCCTCACTGATGATCTGTAACCGAGGAGGCAGTTACATCAGGCCACCACTAGATGGTGCCATAAGTAAGGAGACTCAGGAGCCAAACACAACAGCTAAATAACCCTGCGTATTATACATGCGCTGTGACATCACTGTGTGCATTATACTGCCCTGTGACATCACTGTGTGCGTTATACGTGCGCTGTGACATCACTGTGTGCGTTATACTGCACTGTGACATCAATGTGTGCGTTATTCTGCGCTGTGACATCACTGTGTGCGTTATACGTGCGCTGTGACATCACTGTGTGCGTTATACGCGAGATTTTTCGGAGATCTGAGAAAGGGAAGTTTCTGCTTTTAGAAAGATGAAAAGTTTCTGTTCTCGTCCAGAATTTATGGATTTGTGGGAAAGCTGTAAACACTTCTCCTGCGAACGTGATTATCCCAGAAAGGAGCAAATCAGAAACACGGAGAAGCGTTGGACGAGGACGAGTCTGCGGCGCGGGGGGAGGGGCAGGCGATAAAACCTCCACATATTTAATACACGTTTATGGTAAATGTTTCCTGCCGCGGATTTTATTGCTCCGATTTTCCTAATCAGTTCTGTCTGTGCAGGAAATCAATTTCGTTCCCAAGTTGAAAGAGGAAGCGACGAAGTCCGCAGGGTAAACACTACGACCCCCGTGATTCACACCCCGTGCCCCCCCTCCCCCCGAGCCGTGATAATCCTCTAACATTTGTGATCCATGGCCTCCCGTCTTCTAAAAATCAAGTTTTAAAATATGCTAATGAGTCTGAAGGGCTCCTGGGGGGTGTTACAAGAGACCCTCTGTGCTGTAGCTTCACATGCTGTTACACTGTGCAGGAGCCCTTCTCCCCCTCCCACTACAGCAACCAGAGGGAGAGGGGGAGTGATAAGGGTGCAGGGACCAATACAAAACCCCAGCAAGAGGGAGCACAGCAGTGTGAGGATACGCCCCCAGTGCACTTGGAGAGACTAAAATCCTGGAATAAACATCTATTTCACAGTCCTGCTGCTAATAACAACATACACAAAACTATGAATACAGATCTCTCCAGAGATACTACCTAACAATGGCTGCAGAGGACACCGCAGTGTGAGGAGGAACATAACACTGGCTGCAGAGAGCACAGAGCACAGCAGTGTGAGGAGAATACATAACACTGGCTGCAGAAAGCACAGTGCACAGCAGTGTGAGGATAATACATAACACTGGCTGCAGAGAGCACAGAAGTGTGAGGAGGATAAATAACACTGGCTGGAGAGAGCACAGGGCACAGCAGTGTGAGGACCATACATAACACTGGCTGGAGAGAGCACAGAGCACAGCAGTGTGAGGACCATACATAACACTGGCTGGAGAGAGCACAGGGCACAGCAGTGGGAGGAGAATACATAACACTGGCTGGAGAGAGCACAGAGCACAGCAGTGTGAGGAGGATGCATAACACGGGGTGAAGTCTGTATGGTCACATCCCTTTAAGCAGTAGCTGTCACTTTAATGCCCCTTGTGCAGAGTCTCTACAGATACAGATGATACATTTTGTATTGTGACGTCCATTAATCCAGAACATCCGATAATCCGGCGCTTCTCCCATTTCCTGTCTGGATTGTTGGTGATTAATTTCTGCTGCCACAAAGTCTCATCTAAAACCCGATAAACGAATATTAAAAATTAAACCGCGGCTTTGATGGAAGGCGAACATCAGCGATGGCATGAAATGATGCGAGTGCGCGGCGCCCTCCCCCGGGACGTCCCACGAGTTGCGTTTGGAGGGCGGGGGAGGGGGTGAGGAGCTCGTCTGATATTGTCTAATTGTTAATCAGAGGATAGAGGCATCCGGCGGTAACAGAACGCAGCGGCGCGTTAATCACCTGATCCGGCGTCTGCAAATGTCCTTACAGGAGCCAAATTGTTCATTACAGCGCGAGACGCAGCTCCTCCGAAGACGCATGATAGATGCGCAAAATTAATTCCAAATTATAAGAATGGGATTAATGAGGACGGAGACCCCCACGGGGCGCAAACTTTTCACTGCTCTGACTTTTAACTACGTTACACGGAGAGAAGATGGAAACAAATAAGAAAACTGCGCAGTCACCAGGGGCGACAGGAGCGGCCAGAGGGAATGACCCCCAATCCGAAATATCAGTCCTATGTAACACCACAGATAACACAGTGATATCTCTGAGTACAGATCATGTAGTAGATGTGACCTGCAGTCCTATGTAACACCACAGATAACACAGTGATATCTCTCTGAGTACAGATCATGTAGTAGATGTGACAGGGTCTCCTCGGGGTCCGGTGTCTCCCCCAGGATACTGTAGACATTAGTTACAGGGCATTATGTCACTGCAGCCCCCCGGCCCCCCAGCTCTGTGCTGCACATGTTGTTGCTGTGTATGAGGCGGCGGAGCTGGTAACATGTGGCGGCGGTAGCCGGGGGGCGCTCTAATCCCCCTACATTTATGTAGTGTCTGGGGTTCTGCCGCAGACGTGTGAGAGGGGCTACAGAGACCCCTGAGGACGGCAGCTCCACTACAGGCACAAAATAACTGAGTTTATATAAAATTTTTACAACTTCCTAACAGACTTTGTAATCCGCCTCACCACAAAATATTACCGCAATACAGAACCCAAAATCTACCGCCATACACTGGGGATATATATATACCACCGCCATACACTGGGGATATATATATACCACCGCCATACACTGGGGATATATATATACCACCACCATCTCTGCTGCATGTCAGGGAATGGAAACATTCACTGTGTACAGCAAGGATCATGCACCAATACCTCCGCCATATAGTACACAGATCCTACCGCCACACAGAGCTCAGATACCACCGCCATATAGTGCACAGATCCTACCGCCACACAGAGCTCAGATACCACCGCCATATAGTGCACAGATCCTACCGCCACACAGAGCTCAGATACCACCGCCATATAGTGCAGAGATGCTACCGCCATACAGAATTCAGATACCACTGCCACAGACAGACTATGGCTCTGGGAATCCAGTTTAAATCACGGGACTCCCCTGCAGACACCGCACTCAGTATAGGGGGGCTGCTGAGATGGGGGGTGGATAATATCACCCCCCTGTCACAGTACAGGATCGGGCTGTCACATAGACTAAGATTAAGAATATAAACTCACAGTCTGTTTAACAGCAGCAAGTAACAGGCTGTGACCTTTCCTCTATCAGACTCCATGTGGCAGTGGATTGGTTGGATGTGGAGCTTGAATTGTGAGCGTAGCTCAGCCCTGGTCCAGTAGTTTGGGGATGGCTAGTAGCGGATTCTGCTTGGGCAGCAGTGTATGTGGTACTGCCATGCAGAGCAGCAGATGGTCCTGTCTCTCGACAGGTGATGAGAGAAAAAGACAGAAAGACCCAGAAATCCAGCCAAAGGAAGTATTTATAAACCTCCAGATCTGAGGATTTCCAAGGAGTCAACCAATCACCGGCCTCGGGCTGCAAACAGAATCACAGATTGAAACATTCAATATAAACATTGCAGACATTAACCCTGGACCTCACAGACATTAAATCTTGTACCGTATTATGGCATTAGATCGCGGTATAGGACAGCAGAAGGGGGAGATTCCAGTGATGAGAAAAATATCTCATAGAATTGGCAAAACAGAACTGGCCACTCTCCATCAGCTCGTTAGGAGGCTAATTGGTACTAGCTTTTCGTAAGGACCCAATCCAGTGGGCTATTATAAGGTCCTGGGAATTACCAGCCACATACTCTAAGGAGGAGCCGCTCACCCCTTCTCCTTGCAGTACTTTGTATGACCACAAGGTGTGCTGAAGAGCACAGTAAATTGCTGCTCTCTGGCGCCACCTATTAGCGGGAGGATTCTCTGCAGTATAACCCGGTGACGAGCTCCAGTGATGCGTTGAACATGCGCTGCACCGTCACTTGTATTTGCAGATGGCTACAAATATCCAAATACTTGGTTTATGGCGCTTTAATGTCTTCAGACTCAGCGCGGGCCGAGAGCCAGACTCTGACCTGCGCTAAATCTAATCCGTTACTTCCAATAATGCAGCAATAGTTCATGTGATAAATGCCGCTACAACCCCTCCGATACACAGGAGCGGCAGGACAGAGGGGACTGGACGGACGCCACGGCCTCTGCAAGTGGGAGAACCCCAATGTATTAGAAGGAGGAATTCATCCCCCTGATGGGGCCTCAGGGACACAGACAATTATTACACAGCCTGGATTTCTAATATATCAAGTACAATGCAGAGTTCCTGTTGTTCTTTTCCTCTACATGATTACATAAGGGAGGAATCCAAAATCTGCACAACTCCCTGCAAAACAATATGTACCGAGGAGAAATCCTTCCGATCTGAAAAGGTCAAATCCTCTCACTGCACAGATAAACAAGAATCAACTAGAAGTTTAATAATTCAAGATATAACTATAATACAGACTGAGATCTATAATCACATCACCAATAGAATACTGCCCCCTATGTACAAGAATATAACTACTATAATACTGCCCTCTACGTACAAGAATATAACTACTATAATACTGCCCCCTATGTACAAGAATATAACTACTATAATACTGCCCCCTATGTACAAGAATATAACTACTATAATACTGCCCCCTATGTACAAGAATATAACTCACACACACACAGAGCCAAACCACTCATACACAGACACACACACACACACACACACACAGCCAAAGCAATCATACACACACACACACAGAGCCAAACCACTCATACACACACACACAGAGCCAAACCACTCATACACACACAGAGCCAAACCACTCATACACACACACACACACAGCCAAACCACTCATACACACACACACACAGAGCCAAACCACTCATACACACACACACACACACACAGAGCCAAACCACTCATACACACACACACACACACACACACACACACAGAGCCACACCACTCACACACAGAGCCAAACCACTCATACACACATACACACACACACACACACAGCCAAACCACTCATACACAGAGCCAAACTACTCATACACAGAGCCAAACCACTCACACACACACACACACACACACACAGAGCCAAACCACTCATACACACACACACACATACACACACAGGCACACCACTCATACACACATACACACACAGCCACAGCCATACTATTTATACATCGGTACTAGCCACACACACAAAACTTCCATACTACTCATGTACACACAGTACTTACTCACTGCATACAAAAATGGGGGTGGGGGGACTTATCAAGAATGGGCGCACCCTGTGCCAGTCTAGACATCCCCCCCGCTGGCACACAATGCCCCAGATATGGAGCGGCTCTACCCCCTTATTGTGTCCACCACACAATTGTCTCCCTGGATGACTTCTGCGCCAGGTCCTATCTGCTGTATAATTCAGCTATAACCTGTGCTAGAACTCTGTACATTTAGCAGGCCGGGGCATCCCAGCATCATCCTGCCTTATGCTCTGCCCCATCACACCTCCTTGGTGTTAGGGTGGCATACGGGGGGATGGAAGCATGAAACTGTGAATTCTCCATGCCTTGTATAATAATCGTCCTTCATAATGTTCATCCATAGTCCTCATACACACTCACACTCACAGTCCTGCTCTGTCAAGCTAGGATACACAGGACTATAGTCATGTGATTATACCTCAATAAGTCCTGCTCCTCTTCTAGTTAACATTGTTCCATCATTTTACTCTCAATAAGTTATTATAAATATATAAACAACATTTTTACATCCCGCAACAATGTATCCAGCTCCATCTTCCTCTCGGACACCAGAAGACAAAAAGAATTTAAAAAATGACAAAGACGATAATTAAAGGAACCCTATAACCCGCCTCTCCATCTCCTGACATCTCTTTACCGCTGCATATAAGCAAAGTAAGAAGCCGCCGCCGCAGCAGAATGTGGACCTTGATGGATTTTTTATTTAACAAATAAAGCGCTAAAGTGTCCTCTCGCCGGCGGATCCGTCCCACAGGAGACATTCCCAGATTTTTAGATGCTGTAACTTTTTTATGAAGATGGGTGGAAGAGCATTGAGGACCGGAGCAATTAGCCTGACGTGGAGCTGAGCTTGGCAAACGCTGCCTTCTAGAGAGTGATGTACGAGCAGTCACCTCCATGATGAGGGGTCTATGGGGAGGGAGGGGGGACGCGCTGACAACGCTCTGCCTTCATCTCACTTTTCGACTTCCTTGACATCTGATACAATGAAGATTGGGCGGAGTGATGAGGATGTAGTGCCACGTTATCGGGATGGGTAATACGTTTGGTATAGAGCGCGGCCGATCAGCGTCTATCAATTACCGCGACAGCCGGTGCGAGATGATACGGAACAGGAGGTAATGACACCCGGACGCCGCTCATGCATCATCATCCGCGCTACATTTTAATCTAAGGAGATCACAAATACATTTATATAAAGATACATTAGAGGAGAGACATCGTAGCAAATCATTTTGGTAAAGAAGAGTCTGATCATGACTAAAGGGGGGACACTTTTTGCTTCATCCGTAAAATTTTACAAAAAATGTCAATTTAAAGGGATCCTTCCCTGCTCCAATCTGGTGGCAGCTTCTTATAGAACAGGAGGAGCAGAGATGGTTAATTTATAGTTATTCTGGAAAAGATTCAGCAGAACTTGTCATTTATTGATTGAAAACCATTCACATTCTGGTCATAAGAGTCAAGTGGGCGGTCCTACCAGCGAGTAAAACCATCTGTGTTATCCATCCATTTGACTCCATATTTGGAAGTAACAAGAGATATTATGACTTTAATACAACATTCAGAATCTCTTCTGACAAAACTTTGCATTATTCTGCTCAGCTCCTGCTGCTCTATAACATTCTTCTATAACTTCAAGCACAACTGATCATTTATATTTTTTTTCCACAAACTTGTAGCTCTTGTCTTGTACAACAACTTTGCCTGTTATTTTTATAACCTATGTCCAGTAGTTTCTTTGCTATCCTCATCAGTTTAGCCTGTCCCCGCAGTGGCTATGTCTCTGTCCAGTAGCTTCTTTGCTATCCTCATCAGTTTAGCCTGTCCCCGCAGTGGCTATGTCTCTGTCCAGTAGCTTCTTTGCTATCCTCATCTGTTTAGCCTGTCCCCGCAGTGGCTGTGTCTCCTATTGCTGCGCTGCTCATCTCTGATAAACTGTCCTTTGTCTACACATGAAAGAGAGTCATTCTAACTGCTGGATGGGCATAGCTGCTATTACTTCCTACTCACTCTGGAGGTTGTTGATGCTGCCATGTGTAGATAGCAGGAGAAAAATGCATCTGCAGCTCTGTTGATGCTGGAGTCCCCTGCATAGACTAGTAAGGTAGAGGGGCTCCTTATTTACTATCAGTCCCTCCTTCCCAGTCTGTCATTCTGCATAACTCTCTCGGTCTCTCTCTGCATCTCACTGCAGTTATTTCATGAAAGAACAAAGAGCAACATGGGATGAGGGCAACGTATAGTTAATTCAGCTGCAAGGCAAATACGGGAAGCTTAGTCTCCGCCCACGTCACTGCAGCTGAGGAAGATTTCTGACAAGCAGCTTCATAACAGAAAATGCAATAACTGTGGAAGGCAAAGGGCGAGCAGCACAAGGTGCACATCAACCTGATTGGTTTGAAAGGGAAAATCACATTGGGGGTCATTTACTAAGGGCCCGATTCGCGTTTTCCCGACGTGTTACCCGAATATTTCCGATTTGCGCCGATTTCCCCTGAATTGCCCCGGGATTTTGGCGCACGCGATCGGATTGTGGCGCATCGGCGTTGGCATGCACGCGGCGGAAATCGGGGGGCGTGGCCGAACGAAAACCCGACGGAGTCGTAAAAACCACCGCACTTTAAAAAAAAAAAATCTGTTGCGGAGCTCGCACTTACCTTCTCTCGGCCCAGCTCGCTGAACTCCAGCGCGTTCCGATGCTTTTCAGCGCAGCAGCGCCACCTGGTGGATGGCAGAGGAACTACCTAAATCACCCACTTTCCCTACAACTGATATAAATAAACAGTAAAAATCATAACCATGTCAGATATCGCCGCGTCCCAAACTGTCCGATCTATCAAAATATAATAACTGTTATTGCTGGTGTTAAACCCCATAACGGAAAGTAGTTTTTTGCCTTTTTTTTGCTAAATTTTATTAAAAATTTCATAAAAAGTGATCAAAAGCCATACAGTCCTCAAAATGGTGGCATTAAAAAAAAGTCATGCGACACAGCTCCATACACCGAAGTATGAAAAAGATATTAGCGCCAGAAGATGGCAAAATGAAGAATACCGATCCCAAGAATAAAGGAGACGCTCACTGAAAGCCGTAAAATCCAAGCCCACAAGAAACCAATTTCGCTGCTTTTGGAATAGTTTTTCCGCTTCCCAGTACAGATTTTTGAAGGTGGGAAGTGAAAAATAAAAATTCAAAAAAACGAAAAAGGGCCTGGTCGTTAAGGGGTTACCAAATGCTCAGTGAGCAGAAGATATTTTTAGGCTCCTTTAATGATATTGTATCCACTCACTGACAGCCAGCAGAGATCTGGTAAAGGCAGAAAAATTGGTGCAACAACTAAGAAAGTGAGGAGGAAATGTTGTTACTTGTGTTACTGATGAGAGATTGTGGTCACGCGGTGTTACCCCCTATCCTGTGGCTAAAGGGGTTGTGCAAAGTTACATTTATCAAGTATGACAGCAGCTAAAACTTACACCTGAAAAATGTAACAAATGTCGCAGTAACAGAAATGTTGCAGAACCTACAAATGATAAATCCAATGTATCATCTTCCTTGTCAGATCTCCGGCTGTGCCTCCATCCCTGGTGCAGCTGGCGCCCCCAGTAGGTCAGTGAAGGGGTTACAGGGCAGCGGATTTCTCATTCCCAGCTTTGGTTTTAGGCTCAGGAAGGTAATTGCTGGCAGGGATGGAGTTAAAGGGAGTCCTCCAAACAGAATATAGACAGCCAATCCCAGAACTCGAAGTTTCCGAACTTTCAGCACTTATGAGATTTTCATCAAAATGGCGCTGGAAAGGGTTAACCTCGCCGCATGATTTTTTGTTTTTTTTTCCACTTTGTCCTTTTAAATGTTAAAGAGGACAAAATGCTAATTGCTGTTTTTTTTTTGCCTCCTACACGGGAGACGTTGCGCATCCTCGGAGAACGCTCCAGACAAAACGCTTTATGAATTAATTATTCTCTGCAGTGAAGTGGTTAATGAACAGAAATTGACCGAGAAAAGCACTTACCGCGGAGAACCCCTCCCGAGCGCCGATCCGATAGCAGCCAGCGCCGCGCTTTCATCTGCACAAAACCAATAAAGATAAAAAGGAGCCTCCAGTTTATTCACAAAAACAACCCAAAATACATGTTTTTTTTTTTGTTTTTTTTAAAGGGAATTGTATTTTTGTTGGGTTTTTTTTTTCTCTTCCATCTGGATGGGGCGACGTCCGACCCGCGGAGCCTAATGAGCGTTCTGATTAAATCACTTACTTACAGATCAAAGACGATTTTAATTATGTAAACGACTTCTTCTGAGACGGAGAATGTTCCATTAAGCCGCGCAATTAATAGATGCAATATTTATGAGGGGTTTTTTTTTATTTTTATTTTTTTTTTAGGTCTCGTTAAAAAATTGATTGTTACCATTTTGTTTTTCCAGGAGGCTCCTGTACGCGGAGGTCAGCGGGAAAAAAAAGCCGGCCCGTAAAAAAACGGAGGCTCCGCAATGCAGGTTATTACTCCGAAATTTTATGCTACAGCAAACACCTTGTCACCAGATGTTCATTATAGAATGAGCCCCCTCCCCTCACAGCGGGGACACTCTTCAAATACTATCTCCCCCGCACACGTCCCCTGCTGCCTCCTCTTAAAGGGATGGTTTGCTGCTGAGCATCACTTCACAGTTGATGAAAATTAAAAAAAAAATAGTTCTCAAACTTTGGATCTTTCGTCTTCTCCTTCCCCATTTAAAGGGACAAAAGTGACAGCAAGTTATTCCTATCCACAGTAAAAGGGGCAACGCGCAGATAAGTGGGGTCCAATCATGACAACAAATGTCCCCTCACTGCTCTACTCATTTCTAGGGCACAGAACTGACAATCTACCCCCCCACTGATTCGGGGGAACAGCTGACCTGTAATTTGAATGCAATGACCTTTCCCAACTTAAAGGAAATCTATAAAAATCCATCATGATAAACCAGGGACGCCACTCATAGATCCAGGCACTGGGACTGTGGTATCATCTTATTGTCGTCATCCATGGCCTCCTTCCTTCTAATATCGACTTTGATAACTATGCTAATGAGCCTGAAGGACTGTGGGAGTGTTTCCAGAGCCCCTCCGTGCTGTAGCTTCACAGGCTGTTACAATGAGCAGAGAAGGTTTCCCCTCTTTCTGCACTTCCCGCTGCTGCTAGATTATAAAGGAGGTGGGAAAGAGCAAGGGGAAGTGAGACATATAATGCACATTGTAGCAGCCTGTGAATCTGCAAGACTGAGGCCGGCGCCACACAGGGCGCTTTGTCTGCGCTTGCAAACGCAGACAAAGTCGCGGCCACCGGGGCGGGCCTCGGCCCGATCGCATCGGCGTTTCTATGGAAACGCCTGCGATCGGGAACGAGCCGCCGGTGTTTTGGTCGTTTTGGATAGAGAGGCACGGCCTGTCTGCCTTCCGAGAGCAAAAAGGCAGGGAGACATCATGGTCGCTCCCAACAACCGGGCCTGGTGCTAACCGTAGGAATGTGGTCCGTCTTCGGTGGCGTGGCAGTGATGTGTGTCCCCCTCGGGCAAGGGTAGTTGAGCTGCTGCTGACGATGATCTTCAAGGCGGCTGACATCTTTGCCTTGATCCATCCCTGTGGTACATCTGAGTTTGATGTCAGCTTTGTTCGGCCGGAGGGGCTTGAGCTCTTCTGGTCCAACTATGAGCTGAGATACCACGAGCCCGAGTGGCGGGACTTTGCTGTGCAAGCAGTGTCCCGCCAGAGCGAACTCAAGAAAGTGACCGTTCTTACCCGTAACGAATCACTATCTTGCTTTGACATCATGACCTGGATGAATCGTTATGGAGAGGTACTGGGAGTACCCGAGAAAAATCGTGACGAGTATGGTATCTGGTCAGGGGCCTGGACCTTCATGGTGAAGTTGAGGCGTTCAGGTAACTCAGTCGCCCACATCCCTTCATCAGCCTTCCTTGGGAGGGATCGGATCCTGATCTTCTACCGGGGGCAGCCTAAGCTGTGTCACAGGTGCGGTGACCCCACACATTTCAGCGCAAACTGCACCGTGCAGAAGTGTGCGTTGTGTGGGGGTGTCGGCCATCTCGCTGCATCCTGTACAGGGCAGATTAGGTGTAACCTGTGTGGTGATCTCGGTCACCCGTACAGTCGTTGTCCTCTTTCCTTCGCTAATGCGGGCTCAGCCTCAGCGGATGAAAGCCATGAGGCTGAATCTGTTGGGGAGGGGACTAGCAGAGGCGGAGGAGTGGAGGGGCCAGGGAAGAAAGACAGGAAAAAGACGCCAGCCCAGCTAAGGCGTCTAGAGAAGCGTCAACAGGAGAGAGAGCGGGGGGAGTCTCGGGCTGCTGGGACAACCTCTGGCGCTCTCCTGAAGACCACACCTGTCGCTGAGGCCCCAGGGGATGATGTACTGGATGAGGAGGTCAGGAGGATCGAGAGAGAGGAAGGTGCCACGTCCTCAGACTCCTCTCATTATGAGAGTATGGAAGAGGATAATAGGGCGTGGCTAGAGGAAAAGCGTAAGCGTGGCGCCAAAAAGAAGAAAAAGGGTAAAAAGAAGGGAGGTGTAAGATCTTCTCCCTCCCTGACTAAGGTACCCACTCAGGAGCCTGGACAGGTACCGCCTGTATCAGGGCCTGAGGAGGAAACTCGAGCATCTCGTCTCGACTGGAGGTAGTCGTGAGGACATCTCCAGAGTGAAATCCTTGCTGAAGAGGTGTCAGTACGATAGACACGCATCTTTGGTTTTTGAGAGGGATTACGGGAAATACCGCTCGCCCGACCCTTACAGAAACTGCAAGATGTCAGTGAATGGTAAAGTTGTCACGGGACTGGTTGACAGTACGGGATCCCTG
This sequence comes from Engystomops pustulosus, assembly GCA_019512145.1. Lineage (NCBI taxonomy): Eukaryota > Metazoa > Chordata > Amphibia > Anura > Leptodactylidae > Engystomops > Engystomops pustulosus. The sequence goes on from WNYA01000655.1 coordinate 90,673, forward strand.
AAAAGGTCCAGATCAGGGATTCTGGAGGTCGTCAGATCCTTCTACTCGCACCTCTTGGGCAGGAAGGATCTAGATCGGGATGTGATGTCGGCTTTCCTGGCTGAAACTGTCCCTGAGCCAGGAGTAGACCCCTCTCTTGATGTTTTGACCGAAGTGATCAGGGAAGAGGAAGTCAGCCGGGCGATTGAAGGGCTCGCCCTCAAGAAATCGCCGGGTCCGTATGCCGATGATGTCACCGTTTTCGTGTCCTCGGGAGGGGAGGTGCAGTGGGTGATGTCAGAGGTTGACCGCTACTCAGAGGCTTCTGGGTCCAAGATCAACCGGGATAAGTGTGAGAGTCTCTGGCTGGGAGAGGGGGATCCGGGCTTTGATCTCCCGGACACTCTTCCAGGGCCCCAGGACTCTGCCAAAGTTCTCGGCATCGAATTTGGCCAGGGGGATTACCCCATGCAAAACTGGGACGGCAGGCTTAAGATCGCCGCTCAGAGGGTGGACCAGTGGAAGGGTTGGTCTTTGACCCTCAGGGAAAGGGTGATATAGTGATGTAGCGGCTTGCAGGCGCCGAACCTGGGCTTTATGTGGTTTTGATTGATGTTGTTGAGATTTTATTTGTATTCTGTTTTCTTTATGTTGTGTTGTAAATACTGTATATATTGTATATATTGTGTATAGTTGGGTTTGGGATTAGTGTTAGGTTGGGAGGGGGGTGGTGGTGGTGGGATTTACGAACTGACCTTGGACTCTATGACCCTGGGCACTGGTCTGGACTACTTAACGCAAACTTTGGATGTTAGACCAGTGTCTGGGGGGAAGGGGAGGGTGCGGGCGAGGGATTTAGTTTAGTGTAGTGTTGTGTGTATTTGTTATTATATATTTAAAAAAAAAAAAAAAAAAAAAAAAAAAATGGGTGTGGGGTGGGTTTATGTATATTTATAGTCATTTATGTTTTATTTGTGGGTGTGGCTTGTCTTATTGTTTATTGGTTCGGTTTAGGATGTAATAATCAGTTGGGTGGGGGTTGTGGTATTTGGTGTTCATTCATTTCGGTGTATTGTAAGTTATTGTTTTTTGCTAGGTGTGAATGGGGCTGGACCAGCAGGTAAGAATTTGTATATATTGTATATTATGTTTTGTTTGTATTGTTTTACTTTTATATAAAATAAAAGATCTACAGGATGTGACTCAGGATCAGTACAGGATAAGTAATGTCATGTATGGACACAGTGACTGCACCAGCAGCAGAATAGTGAGTGCAGCTCTGGGGTATAATACAGGATGTGACTCAGGATCAGTACAGGATAAGTAATGTCATGTATGTACACAGTGACTGCACCAGCAGCAGAATAGTGAGTGCAGCTCTGGGGTATACTACAGGATCAGTACAGGATAAGTAATGTCATGTAAGTACACAGTGCCTGTGGTAATGTCCTGCTGCTGTGGCCGTGTGGAGGAGCAGCATCAGCGCGGCAATCAGTGCTATGACTTCAGGTCGGTACTGGTGGGTTTCCGCGGGGTGCAGGGTCCTGTGGACCTGGGCAGCGCGGACAGGCTACGGTCCAATGGGTTTGCTACAGGAGCGCAGTGGACAGAGGCACGAGGGCAGTGTCTTATGGCAGTTGCCTGGATTCCACGGTGGAGCGATTCGGACCAGAAGTGAGGAGGACACGCGATGACGTCACCCGCCTGGCAGGAATTTTGAATTATTTAAAGACTCCAGGTCTGTGCTGCTTTGCTCTGTGGCTTCCAGCAGTGATATCTATGATCCTCTCGGGTCTGCGGTCCACATAGAGGGGCTTACCTAGACTAACGTGATGGCAGAGGTGTCAGCTTTTCTTCATACAAATCATCCCTTACTTAGATGACCTAATGGCACCAGACCCGGGAGCTCTTGCTTCACAACCTCGACTGTAATCTAAAACCCTTTTCCTCTTGGGGTTGGCTGGTTTAAGTCGAACCTGAGGCCTTTCCAACAAAAATTCTTGTGGATCCTGCACTAAAGCAAGATCTCCTGTCTCAGACCCTGATCTATCACCCAAACATTCACCAAACTACTTGGATGCTGAAATAAACATTTGTATTTGGGAGCCAGTCATCTCTGCTCCAGTGCAGGGAGAAGATCACATCTAAAATCTACCCAAGTGTCTAAGAAACAGAGGAAGCTTTTCCAAAGAACAAACGGCTCTGTCACTATCAAGTCTCCATTTGAACCAATACAAGACATTCCTCTGAGGCTGCTTTCCCTAAAAATCACCTTCCTGGAAGTAATTACTACTGCAGGAAGAATGGGTGAGGTCCAAGCCTTTTCTCCTCCAATAGTATTCGTAGTGATCATCGATGGTTTCTTCCTAAAATGCTATCCGGGTTTTATAGGCAACAATCCATTGTTCTTCCTTCATCATCTGTATACCTTAAAGCTACAGAAGACTTCTGCAATCACATCATATGCTCATTCATCTTCTGGGGAAAAACAAAGGAGCATCTGTGGGTAAAGCGACCACTGCAAGACTAAAGACTACTATTCCCAACTCCAGGGATGGTCTCCACGTCATGGGCATAGAGGGCCCCTGCGTCCGTAGAGCAGATCTGCAGGGCAGCCGCTTGGAAGAACCCTTTCACCTTCTTCCGAACTATAAATAGGACATTAGATCTTCCAGCAGTAGTCCCACCCTTATTGTGTATTTCTCTGGCCTCTCCTGTCCGTTGTGGAGGTGTTAGAAAAGGTGAAAATTGCTTGTACCGGATTTTCTGTAACCTCCACAGCGGTTTGGGTTTTTTTCACCCTTATTATTTTAGCTGTTAGTTATTTAAAGTCCGCTGTATGTACACAGTGACTGCACCAGCAGCAGAATAGTGAGTGCAGCTCTGGGGTATAATACAGGATGTAACTCAGGATCAGTACAGGATAAGTGTCCCTGGCAGTGAAATGGTTAATGGTATTAGAGCCTCTGGGGGCCCCTGTCCCCCGCTAATCTCTCATTACATCTGCTCTAACAGCACAGAAGAGATAAGGAGCCCCCACCAGCTGCCGGTAACTAGGACATGTACATGGGGAGGCGGCACCCCGAGAGCAACTAACCAATCATACACCAGGAGGACACAAACATTGGGTTCCCAACAACTGCACCAGCAGCAGAATAGTGAGTGCAGCTCTGGGGTATAATACAGGATGTAACTCAGGATCAGTACAGGATAAGTAATGTCATGTATGTACACAGTGACTGCACCAGCAGCAGAATAGTGAGTGCAGCTCTGGGGTATAATACAGGATGTAACTCAGAA
>WNYA01000655.1:94031-128972 GCA_019512145.1 Engystomops pustulosus
GGGGTGGTTTGTTATTAGAGGGGGTGGGGTGGGTTTATGTATATTTATAGTCATTTATGTTTATTTGTGGGTGTGGCTTGTCTTTGTTTATTGGTTTGGTTTAGGTTGTGATAATCGGTTGGGTGGGGGTTGTGGTATTTGGTGTTTAATCATTTCGGTGTATTGTAAGTTATTGTTTTTGCTAGGTATGAATGGGGCTGGACCAGCAGGTAAGATATTGTATATATTTTGTATATTATGTTTTGTTTGTATTGTTATGTTTTTTACTTTTATATAAAATAAAAGATCTACAGGATGTAACTCAGGATCAGTACAGGATAAGTAATGTCATGTATGTACACAGTGACTGCACCAGCAGCAGAATAGTGAGTGCAGCTCTGGGGTATAATACAGGATGTAATCAGGATCAGTACAGGATAAGTAATGTCATGTATGTACACAGTGACTGCACCAGCAGCAGAATAGTGAGTGCAGCTCTGGAGTATAATACAGGATATAACTCAGGATCAGTACAGGATAAGTAATGTCATGTATGTACACAGTGACTGCACCAGCAGCAGAATAGTGAGTGCAGCTTTGGAGTATAATACAGGATATAACTCAGGATCAGTACAGGATAAGTTCTGTCTGACTATTTTGCTGGTGAGTACGGACGGGTGTGGTTGTGTGCTGTGAGCTCCTGCAACCTGGAGCAATCTCCATCACCCAGGCCTGCTCTATCCTCCCGGGGGTGAGGGGTTTCTGGGTTCTGAGTGAGCCAGGAAAGTCCCAGGCTCTGTCTCCAGACCAGGCCGGCGGGGGGCAGGAGGAGCAGCATACCGGCCAAAGCGGAGGGGTAAGAAGATCTGCCCGGAGCCAAGGACGCAGCAGCGTGTGACCTCGGTCGTGCCACCCCAAGACCCAGGGAAGCGCAAGGTCTCGGTAACACAAAAGATCAAGGCAGTTACAATCGCCTAAGTTGTGTCCTCCTGGTAAGTCGGTGTATGTTGCGGGAAAGCGGGTGGTTCAGCTGGAAAGCTGGGTGCCAGGAGGGTGTGGACAAAGCATGGGGGATTAAGAGACCGGGGTCTGCTACATCTATGGCTCCCGGATTGTGGCCCTCCGTGAGTAGAGGAGCGGAAAAGGCTGAGGAGGCTAGCAGGAGGAGATAAGGGAGACCTTGGCCTAGCGGGGGTGGCATAAGAAGAGTAAAGTGATCTTCTTACACCATAACAGGCTTAAGCCGAGGTCACCGTTTGGAGGGAAGCGCTCTATATCCGTGGACAATCAGCGTCGTTTGGATAAAGTGGAGAACGCGGTTTGAAGAATGCGCCAGGAGTAGTGAGAAAGTGAAGGGGCTTGAGTCCGGCGGATGATGGCGATGATGAGGAGGATGAGGAAGACTGCCACGTGTCCGTCTGGTGGCCTGCCCAACACCGCAGGCCGTCGCACGACAGGCTGCCTCGGAGCAAGCGCCATTACCATCAGGCTGCGGCTCTGCCCAACCTGGGGAGAAATAATGTGATGAGCGGCAGGGGGGGCGCTAATGGCTCAAATACGTCAGCTGAGTCCCCAGTTCACCTCAGAACTTTTCTTCGGCGATGATATGCCGATGACGACCTAAGAGAAAGAAGACGAGCCCGAAGCCCAAGGCGTCCAGGAGGTGAATCTGGTTGTTTCGTCCCTCCTGCTCCTCCGGGCGGGCAGCAGTGCCAGCTGTCGTGTATGCCCGTGCACCAGCCCAGCACGAATCTGCAGTGGAACTCGGGTGCCAGGGGGCGGGGAGAGTGCAAAGCCACGTTCCATCATGGCGCAGAGCACAGCCTTGTTTTAGTAGCAAGGATGGTGCAGGAGGCACGGCGAAAGGCCGGACATGTGAGGGCGATCCAGCATTGTGTCCTGGTTACTGGCGATGCCCCCACTAGTGGGGAGGGGGGGGTGGCCCGCACCCCCCCGTGCGGAGTGAGCCGGTGGGCTCCTGGGCCTCAGCGCTGTTGCTGCATCTCTCGTGTGCAGCCGGCAGGTGCTGGGGCTGCTGTGGGCTTGTAGTGCGGCGCCTCTCCCAATCCGCGTGCACCGCAGAGAGAAAGGCAGGCAAAGGATTATTCTGTATGGGCATCGACCTTGAAGACACTAAGGAAAAAATCGGCTCGTCCGGACAGGGCTTACATATCGAAGCAGAGTGCCTTTCATTCACCGCGATAAAACTGCTGGACAACAGGGGGTTAATGCAATGAGGCAGAGGGCAAAATAAATCGGGGTTGGAGACTGCCTCTCTCAGGCTGATCCAGCTATGGAGGTGGCTCTACCCCCAGTGCCCAGTGACGCCGAGGGCAACCCCAGGGTTCCTCATGGCCCAGTGGTGAGTAAAGAGGGGCATGTGATGCAAGGCAGCGAAGGCAGTATTGTACATAGTGTGGGAAGTGGGGGTGGTGTAATGGTGATGGGGGGGATCCGCTGGTAGTGAGTGTGACCATCTGACACCCCATTTGCGTGGCCGGCTCTCAATACGGAGATGCATGGAGTGTCACGTGACGGGCCAAGTGGGGTTAAACTCCTTGTCTACCGGCATGGGACAGCTTTTGCAAAGGCGTCTTTGGAGGGCTCTCAGGAGAGGAAGTGAAAAAAAGTCAATCCATGTAGAGCTGGGGAGAGAGGTTGATCTGTCCTTCTGGACAACAGGCAATGCATGGGCAGCCTCCATAGAGAAAAGGTGGGGAGAGACTGTAGGTCTTACCCAGCAACATCCGGGCCCGTGAGATCCGTAGTGATTGGTTCGTCTTCGGGAGGGGCCGAGTGACGCATGCCCACCCAGGTCACATGGGGTGGTGGATCCTCGCGAAGATGAACTTAGGGTAGTGGAGCATCTTGCCTGATAAGTATCCTATGGTACTCTCGGAGTTCGATGTCAGCTTTGTCTCGGCCGGGGTTAGAGCTCTTCTGGTCGAATTATATGAGCTGGCAAAGAACGATGCCTCGCATGGCGAGACTTGCTGTTGCAAGCAGTATGTCTCGCCAAAACACAGTCAGAAAGTGACCGTTTTGAACCGTCGAGTCACTGGATGCTGCATGGGGAATTTATGACTTGGCTTAAGTAGTCGTTGCTGAGTAGGTTCCAGGTACCTCAGAAAAACCGCGATGGAATTGGCATTGGTCTTGGAGCTGGACCTCAGATGGAAGTTGAAGTGTTAACGGCACAGTCGCCCCATCTCTCTTCAGCCTTCTGGGACGCGGACAGAATCATGATTTTCTACCAGGGCCGCCGACGGTCTGTCACAGGTGCGGTGACCCCACACACTTTAGCGCCAGTGCCAAGTGCAGAAGTGGCTTGTGTGGTGGGCTAAGGGGGGGGGGTCATCTCGCTGATACGTGTAAGTGACATTAGTGTGTAAACCTGTGTGGTGAGTCGGTCACCCTTTCAGACGTTGTCCTACGCTTCTTTGCCAAATGCGAGTTTGACCCCATGGAGGAGAGCACATGAGGTTGTCTTGCTGGGGAAGGTACCAGCGAGTGTGGAGAAGCGGAGGGGCCGTGTGAAGAAAAGCAAGCAAGAAAGTCACCTTCTCAGTTGAGCGGCTGAAGCCAGACAAAAGGGAGAGACGCTGGGGAAACCATCAGGTTGCGGGGTGACCCTTGTCCTCCTCAGAGGATGATCATGACTAATGAGGCCTGCGGGGATGATGAGTTGGATGAGGAGGTCAGGAGGATGGATGCGCGAGAAAGGTGCCATGTCCTCCACGTCCTCCCACTTATGAAAGAGTATGGATGAGGATAACAGGTTGGCTTAGAAAAATAAAGGCGAGCAAGCAGAAAAAGAAAAGAACGAGCGGCGTATCTAGCGTACCTAAGGAAGGGAAAACTTCCTCCCTCTGGTGTGAGCTTTCAAACGGTCCTCACCCCGATGAATCGCCTCCTCGGGAAGGAGGGGCTGAGGGTGGGGTTCTGGACGGTGGCGGCGGAGCAGGCCTGCAGGGTGGGCGAGTCTTATCTCTGGGGAATGCCAGGTCCTCAGAGTGGGGAGACTGACTCAGAGTCAGGAGAAAGGACGAAGGAGAGGGTGGTCCGGGTGGGTCCTTGGGGGGCCCGTAATAATAAATGGACACCCCAATTCGTAAAAGAGTGCCCCAATTCTGAGAAAAGGGGAAAGGATCATCTCAGCGGACAGTAGAGGAAGGGATGGTAGTAAGAATTAAAAGCCGTCTAACTCAATCACTCATGAGGCGGCACCCACTCCGTTGACTGCTGGCGTCATTAATGTCGCCAGCATTAAGTCTGATGGGCTAGATTTGCGGTCCTTTGATTTTCTCGGCTCGGTTGATAGCCGACATTTATTTTTGCAGGAGACCAGGCTGCCAGATTTGGCGGCCGTGTTAAAGTAAGAGGAATGGAGATACGGGCTCCTATTGGTCTTTTGCGGCCGAGCCGTATAGCGTGAGTGGCGGTCCTTTTACCGCACCGGTAGAATGCCGACGAGTATTGAGTTAGAAATGGGGAGTGACTGATCTGGATGCCCCTCAGGAAGGACAAGAACTTCGTCTTTTTAAATCTATGGTCCCCAGTCCAAGTGGGACAGGAAGTGTCTCTTATGGGATCAAGCCTACCTTTTTAATAGTCGGCAGGTTGGTTTTGGAGGGGACTTTCAATGCGTCACGAGGGTCCCAGGATGGGAGGTTCCAGAGACAAGTGACTTATGATAGCGTCGCTCTTTAATAGCAGAGCAGTGAGGCTCGCCTGGTGGATGTCACATCGGCACACCCCAGGCCCGCTGCGGGGTTCACCTATTATAGGGGTGCTGCAGGTCTAGAATAGACAGGTTTTTTAAAGGAGGAAGCCATTTCTTCAGCGCGTCCGTGTTGAGGTTTTGGAGCTTCTCCGACATGTTTAATTTGTTTCTCTGACGTTACTGTGACCCCCGATGGGAAGAGCTACGGAAGTCAATTCGTCTCTCCGGATAGACGAGAAAACGACAATCCTTTGAGGACTTTCTTCAGAGACCAGGTACCATTGCTGGGCCTTTGTAGCAGTAAGTCAGAGTGGTGGGAGATGCTCAGAAAGCGGTGGCGAGTTCTCCGCCAAGCTCTCGAGCAGGGAGCCTGGACAGGTTACCGCCTGTATCAGGGACTGAGAGGAAACTCGAGCTCTGTCTCGACTGGAGGTAGTCGTTGAGGACATCTCGTGTGAAATCTTGCTGAGAGACCGGTGTCAGGACGATAAGAACGATTCTTGGTGGTTTATGAGAGGTGATGTACGCGGAAATACCGCTCGCCCGACCCTTAAGAAAACTGCAAGATGTCGTGTATGTGTAAAGTTGTACAGGATTCTGGTTGACAGTACGGGATCCTGAAATAGGCTCAGATCAGGGATTGGAGGTCGATAAGGATCCTCTTGCACGCACCTCTTGGGTCTTAGGCTAAGCGATTCTTAATCTAGAGCGTGGATCCTTGTCTTGAGTCGGCTTTCCTGGCCTGAAACTGTCACTGAGCAAGGGTTAGGACCCTCTCTGATTTTTGACAGAGATGATCAGGGAAGAGGAAGTCAGTCCTGGCGATTGAAGGGCTCGCCTCATAGAAATCGCCAGGCGGTACCGGAATGGACTGAACTCCTGAGTTTATAAGACTTTAAGGACGCCTTGGTTCCCCTCTTGACTGAGGTTTCAATGCGAGTCTTTCCTCGGGCGCTCTGGCCGAAGTCAATGAGGAGGTCGACCCTGGATCATTCGGTCAAAGGGTAAGGCGATCTCGGTATGGAGAACTGGTTCCGTCAGCGCGTATTCATACGGACAGAAAGGTTTTGTGGCAAGAGTGCTGTTAACTGGATGAGTGCAGTTTGCGGCCCCGGTCTCTTGTCGGGACCCAGCATCGGCTCTGTGCCAGGCAGCATACATTTAGTGCTTGTCTTTGGTAGGAGGCGTGGGCAGGAGCAGGATGGTAACTGGAAGGGTAACTTGCTGTCCTTGGATCAGGCAAAAGCGTTTATGTCGGGTTTTAACCACGAGTACCTCTGGTCGTGTCTTCGAGGTATGGCACTGACCGGGGGAGTGTTGTCACTTGGCTAAGTTTGGTAGCAAAGGGCAGAGAGTTCCGCTCATGTGAACGGTGGATGGCCGCTATCTTTGATTGGTTAGGGTCGGTTTCGCCAGGGTTGTATCTGAGCCACGTTTATGTGGATTGACGCTTCGTTTTCTTTGTCGATTGCCTTTTCTATGAGCTGTTCTTTTACGTTGGGACTGTGGCTCGTCTGTTGGTGTAGGCCCAGTACCTCTCTGGGATGGAACATGGCGGCATCCCTGGCTACTTGGTTGTCCTGTTATCGTGCCTCACGGTAATTAGAACTGCTCACCACGAGGTGTGCATGGATGAGTCATCGACGTTTTTAGTGGTGCCATTCCCTCGGGGAAGGGCATGCAGGTTTTATGAGTGACCGCTACTCGATGTCTTCTGGTGGTACCAATATCATACCGGTATAAGATGTGAGGAGTCTCTAGGTGGGAAGAGGGGCGGATCCAGGGTTTGATTCAGGACACTCTTCCAGTCCCGGCCCAAGACGTCTGCACAAAGTTTCGGCATCCGTACCATTCTGGCCTAGGGTTGGACCTCAATACCTCATGCAAAACTGGTGGATGGCAGTGTCTTAAGTCGCCGCTCAGGAAGGTAGGACCAGTGGAAGGGTTGGTCGTTTGCACTCTCAGGGAAATGGTGTTAACTTGATTAAAAACTTACCCTGCTCCCATTGCGAATCTAGCTGGGCAGTGCTGTGATGTTGCTCCGCACCCACTCTGCATTGGAGTTCTCGGTCTTGTACAGTTGTACATTCCAGTCTGTTATGGGGGAATCGGCTGAAACCTCATACAAGCGTGAGGAGTTGTACTTACTCGACGAGGCGCATAACAAGGGGCGTGGCGTATGTCACCCTGTGGTGTCCGATAGTGAATACTCTCTCTTTAAGATACATTGCAAACCTCTGGAAAGAGAGGGCTCTCGTTGGGTATACCTCCTTCAGGGGTGGGTTTAGCTGCCTTTTCTTCCAGGAATGGGAGACAGTGAGGCGCGTACTGTGAATGGATCTTCCGTACCACCTGGTCCTTTTACTTTCCCATTCGGGTACGCATCCCCTACCCGACTGTGTATGTCCTTCATGAACGGTGATTCGACCGGTGGGGCTTGGGAATGCGTCGAAGATCAGGACCATGTTAAGGAAAACTTCCATTGAAAAGGGTTCTGTGACCTCATTTCCAGAAGACGCCTCTGGCCCTCAGGGATGCCCAAGTCGGGATCTGGGGTGGGGTTAGGTCTTTGAATTTCCCATACAGGATCCCCTCTGAGTTTGGGACTTGGCTTGTCGCTGGTTCCATGAGAAGCTGTGATGTGTAGGGACATCTGAGTGTCAGGAGCGTTCTGAGGAAGGGGTTGTGTCCCGAGGAGGAGTGCGGTGGCCCATGCTGGAGAGCATTGGACCATCTTCCTGCTTCTAGTGCCCCTCTATAACAAGATGGTGTACAAACCGGGTGGGCGCATTCCATCCATTGGCGCGGGTTGGCCTGGTTACTCCTATTGCGAGAGTGGGGCATCCATGGAGCATTCAGAGTCCGGGTGGGTGCCGGGACCGATGCACGTTTCTTATTGTCCTAGTTAGTCTGAGGCCGGCAGGTACCACACGTGGTGCACCTGCCTGTGTGTAATCTTTAGTATCGACGCAGATTTGTAAAATTCCTCCCGGTGGAGGATTGGTGGTTAGGAACATTTGGGTGGACCTGGTGATAGGTGTCGATTCCTGGAGTCAGGAGAGGGGTGGCTCTGGCCACGGGGAGGGCCTCTCTCTTTGGAGGTGGTTCTCCTTTAGTGTCCCTCTAGGCTGTCATTCGCACTCCTGCTGTTGGGCTGATTGCTGCACAGTTAGATTATGTTTGTATCTGAGTGTAGTGATGTGGTGCTTGCAGGCGCCGACATGGGCTTATGTGGTTTGGTTTTGTATGTTGAGTTTGTTTAATGATTGTATCTTGTGTTACAGTGTTTATTTATTATGCGTTATCATGTCTTATAGTCTTGTATGGTTGGTGGTTTTTTGAGGGTGTTGGTATTAGTGGTGGTAGGTTGGGAGGGGGGTGGACGGGATGGATCTTATTACGCTCCTGTGGCCCTGTTGGACTATATAGCGCCACACTTGGAAGTTAGACAGTGCTGGGGGGAGGGTGATGGGCGGGGGATTTAGTTAGGTATTATTAATGTTTTTTTATTTTCCTGTTTTATGTCTTTTTTTTGTTGGCGTTATGTTCTAGGTGTATTTAGGGGAATAAAAATATATATATAATATAAAAAAAAAAAAAAAAAATTATTAAACAAAAAAAAAAAATGAAAAAAATTAGGTGGTGGGTACTGTTGGAGGGGTTTTGGTTGTTCTCAGTGTAGTATTTGTGGTGTGTTGTGTGTGGCTGGGCAGGAGGTTTTGTAAGTGTATTTTCGATTATATTTGTTTGTAATTATTTTGCCAGACGTTATGGCTTGCTGTATGTACACAGTGACTGCACCAGCAGCAGAATAGTGAGTGCAGCTCTGGGGTATAATACAGGATGTAACTCAGGATCAGTACAGGATAAGTAATGTAATGTATGTACACAGTGACTGCACCAGCAGAATAGTGAGTGCAGCTCTGGGGTATAATACTGGATGTGACTCAGGATCAGTACAGAATAAGTAATGTCATGTATGTACACAGTGACTGCTCCAGCAGCAGAATAGTGAGTGCAGCTCTGGAGTATAATACAGGATGTAACTCAGGATCAGTACAGGATAAGTAATGTATGTACACAGTGACTGCACCAGCAGCAGAATAGTGAGTGCAGCTCAGGGGTATAATACAGGATGTAACTCAGGATCAGTACAGGATAAGTAATGTCATGTATGTACACAGTGACTGCACCAGCAGCAGAATAGTGAGTGTAGCTCTGGGGTATAATACTGGATGTGACTCAGAATCAGTACAGGATAAGTAATGTCATGTATGTACACAGTGACTGCACCAGCAGCAGAATAGTGAATGCAGCTCTGGGGTATAATACAGGATGTAACTCAGGATCAGTACAGGATAAGTAATGTATGTACACAGTGACTGCACCAGCAGCAGAATAGTGAGTGCAGCTCAGGGGTATAGAGTAGCCGTATGGGTGACCTTCAGGCTCCAGTAACAGTATAAGTAATGTCAGACTGATGTACAAAACAGTCTGCACCATCACAAGATAGGATGAAGTGACCTCTCTGGTGTCTAATACAAAGATGTAAGCAATCAGATCAGATAACCGGATACGTAAATGATACATGTATGAAATACACAACAGACAGTGAACTATGGACCAGCGCCGAATAGAGTGCGCTCCTGGGGTATATACAGATGTTTACACCTCAGGATCAGTACGGATAAGTAATGGGGCGTACCTGTATGTTACAACAGTGACTGGACAGACAGAATAGTGAGTGCAGCTCTGGGGTATAATACAAGATGTAACTCAGGATCAGTACAGGATAGGTAATGTATGTACACGGTGTCTCCGGTGGGTTTTGGTGGGTTGTGATATTATTCTGGATTTACATTTGTTGCGGGATAAATATTTTCCATGTATGATGTTGCAGTACACGAATCACAGGACGCAGTCTCGTACGGCCGCTGGTCACAGATCTCTGGCGTTCTGTGCGTTGCTGTGTGATTCGGCTCTGGGGCTCCGTCTGACAGGAGATTAATCACTTGTTAAATTATAAAAATAAGTCGCTCAGAGGATAAAGGAGTCGCACCTGCAGCAAAGCGGCGATACATAGAGGATGAGGCCCCCAGGCTACGAGCAATGTATAGTACACACATATCTAAATAATGGGTATAGACTCCCTGATGTCACTGTATAGAGAATTTGTTCCCTTTCTCTGGACAATGCCCTGAGATAATGTAACATTGTATCAGCTTGTAACGTGCACAGTTATCACAGTTACTTCCTTTCCCGATTAGTTTTTCCATTCACTGACAGAAAGCACAGAAAAATCTGGTAGAAGTGATTAACATATAAAGTGTCAAAGAGATGTCAAACTTTTCATTATTCAGATATATAAATCATTAATTTAAAGTTATACATCCCCTTTAATATTACTCCTGGGGTTCTGTAGAGGGGACTTTGCAATTGTTACAGAAAGTTTCATACAAGTTATCACTATATGGGGAGGTTTTCTCCCTGTAAAATCAAAGAAACAGGGTGCACGGTGGGGAGGAAAGGGGTCAGTGATGCATGGTTGGGGGGGGGGGGGGGGGGGAAGGGGGGAGCGGCGGGGGGTTTGGGGGGGGGGGGGGGGGGGGGGGGGGGGGGACGGCGGTGGGGGGGGGGACAGGGCGGCGCCACCGGGTTATGACACTTGGCTTCTGGGGAGTCATGACACTTGGCTTCTGGGGAGTCTTGATGTAGCAGGAGCTGCCTTTGAAGCTTTTCCTCCTCCAATCATAGAAAATGTATCTATTTATTTCCTTTGCAGGATTTTTTATTTCCTTTGCAGGTGAACACAGTCTAAGGGCGATTGCCACACATGGCGTTTTGAAACCATTTTTGGTCCATTTTTTGAAAACGCATCCGTTTTTGACAAGTTTTACCAATTATCTTAATTAAAAAATGGTCAAAAACGGATGCGTTTTCAAAAAAAAAATTGTGACTTTTTTTCCGATCTGAAAACGCACCAAAACGGCTTTAAAAAATACAGTATCAGCGCCATGCGCCGTTCTGTACAGGGTTCTGTAAAGTACATGAGGCCGCGTTCACGCGATTTGTTGCATTCTTGACGCATTCCAAAGGCTTGAACTGTGATCACATGCGGATGTTACAATGTGTTTAAGGCCACACGTACCGCTAGCCGTCCGTTCATAACGTGACGCTAGCGCACAGGGGGAGGTCCTCGGCCCGAACGCACATGCTTTTCCAGGGAAACGCATTCGATTGATAAGCCGATCGCATGCGTTTATCTGGAAACGCATATGCGTTCGGGCCAAGGACCGCCCCCTGTGCCCTAGCGGCGCGTTATGAACGGACGCCTAGCGGTACGTATGACCGCGGCCTAAGTGGAAAGTGTTTTCCATACTGAAGACTTTGTAAAAAATATGCAGCAAAAAAACGTGACAAAAACACATCGTGTGAATGCGCCCGGTGGTCGGGTTAACATACAACATGTTCAAGTGCATTTGAGATAGGGCTGTGTTCACATGTCACAGTTAAAACTCCATCTGAAGTGATAAGTTTTCAGGTAAGTTCACATGTGGCATTTTGGGGATGCGTTTTGATGCAGTCGTGTTACATGTTACCCTGTGTTTGGCTGCTTTGAAAGCATTCTTTCTTCATTGCTGTAGTGTAAGTAGCTGTGAAAATGTTATCACGGCTGCTTACATCAGCAATGAAGAAAAAGCCTTTTTTGACACGCAGGCAACATGTAAAACACATGCATCAGACCGCATCCCCAAAACGCCATGTGTGAACGCGCCCTTCAAGTGTTTTCGGGTTCAGTTTCTTAATATAACAGGAGAAAGACAAGAACTGAACAGGAGAATTTGATATTGAAGGGGAAACCTGTTCAATAAATGGGATTCACCTGTTCAGTTCATGTCTTTCACCCGTTACATGAAGGAAAGGCACCCATGGGTGCGGCCACGCCTGCTCTTTACATTGTGCAAATATTAAAATAATGCAATTAGAAAAATCTCATCTCAGCTGTAAAATTATGTTTCAAAACGCAAAATTCTCGCGTGACCGCAGCCTAAAACCTCCTCAGAACCGATTATCCAGCGGCAGAACGTTACATGATCCTGTAAATCCGCTGCAGTTTGGAAACTCCACAGAATACGTTATTTTTTTTTAGGATTAATTGATCATTTTCGGGATTTTTTTTTTACTTTACTGCAGAATCCGCCGCACAAATCAGTGGCACCCAGTCTTATAGTAACAAATACCCACTGCACATCCACTCACAGGGGGGAGATTTATCACACGTGGCGTTTCCGCACCGGCATATAATTGCGGCCACTACCCCCCATTGTCTCGCCAGATACATCAAGCAATTTGGGCCTCCTGATGTATGTGGCGGGTGGCGCAGTCGCCGACCAAAACTACGTCAGGGTGAAGTCACACATGGAGTTTTTGGTCAGTTTTTAAACATGCGTTCTCAGTCCGTTTAAAAACGCATCCGTTTTTGACCGTTTACCATGCCTTTGGCTGCTTACAACCTGTTTATATATTTTATTTTATATATTATTATCCTATATAAGATAATTGGGAAAACGGGCAAAAATGGATGCGTTTTTACACGGACTGAAAACGCATGCTTAAAAACCAGACCAAAAACGCCATGTGTGACATTACCCCATCCTGGCGTAGTTTTACATAAAAGAACACAGGCACGGCGGTTCCCGCTCCTTCCACCTGCCGCCGCACCCCTTATCACCCCTTCCACGTGGTGCAGAGGTGGCGTATTCACAATTTTAATCACAAATTTGCAAGAATTTGTGATCATTTCATTACTTCTGTGCCAGAAAACTGGTCTCCCCCACAGACACTTACTGACACTTACCTTCTATGTCGTCTTTTCTGGCAACAAAAGCCAATATTAGGAGCAGGACGCATGCAGGGAGGAGACTAGATACACAGAGAGTTCAAATGAGAGCAGGAGAGTAAATGGTTAATGCCTGTACTAATCTGAGGGAGGAAAGTGCAGCTTGATCCAAAGCTAGAACAGCGCCCCCTGCAGTCAGGAGGATAATACTGCCCCCCGAAGGAAGGAGGACGGAAATGTAACTACTGACCTACCAGGGCAATTTGGGAAACGATGGCTGCGGTCACATGTTGCATTTTGTTTGCGTTTAACGGATGCATTTTTAAACAGCTGAAGAGGAGATTTGCCTAATTACATTGTTGTCAACATTGCGTTTACAAATCGCATACGTGAACATTTTGTTAACACATGCGTTAAACGCAAATAAAACGCAACGTGTGATCGCAGCCTAAACCACACACATTTCCTTATGAACCAGTGATTTAGTGTCCCAAATCGGACCCTACATGTTCACCGTGCGTAATGGTGGGTTGAATCCGTTTTCCTTCTTTTCTGGCAGTGTAAGCAGCAGCAGATGTGTTAACATTTTCAAAGCCGCTTATATTTCCGGAATTGAAGAAAAAAGGATTCAAACCAGCAAAACGCAACAAGAGGAACGCTCCGTGTGACTGCACCCTAACCTGTATCTGCAGCTCCCCGCATCACGGTGTCACCTACCGCAACGCAAGAGGAGGCGCCGGCGAGGAATCTGCTGATGTCCAGTGAGTCCAATACATTCAGAACCCTAAACCACTGGTCCTTACAGGGTTTAGGGCCCCAAATTGACCTGAAAGGTCCTCCTTAAAGGAAATCTCCTGTCAACATCCATTGTGAAAAACCAGGGACATTACTCATAGATCCAGGCACCGGGACTGTGGTATCTTCTTAGATTTGTTATCCCTGGCCTCCTTCCTTCTAACATCTACTTTTAAAGGACATCTACCACCAGGATGAAGTATTGTACACCCAGCACACTGACATACTGGTGTGCGCCCCTTCTGGCAGGGTCCACTCTTTTTTTAACTTCTTAGGACATTTTTTTTATAAAAAAAAAGTTTTAAAAATATGCAAATGAGCCTAAGGCCTTCTGGGCTCAATAGATGTCAAAGATGCCTGGAGCCTCTCAGACTCATTTGCATAATTGTAAAACCAAAACCAGGGCTTAAGAAGCTACAAGATCCTGCCAGAAGGGGCGCACACCAGTATGTCAGTGTGCTTGGTGCACAATCCTTCATCCTGGTGGAAGATGTCCTTTAAAATTATGGTAAGAGTGCTCGTGGGGGTATTACCAGAGCCCTAATTTTGCTGTAACTTCACTGGCTGTTACACTGTCTTCTTCTTGTCCCTCACCACTTCTCCTCCCTCCTGCCTGATGTAATCTCACTCAGTGGTCGAGGGAAGTGCTTCTGCACAGTGTTGCAGCCTGTGAAGGTACTACAAGGAGGGGCTTTGGTAACACCCCGGAGCCCTATAGGCTTATTAGCATAATTTATAATGCTGATTTTAGAAGGAAGGAGGCAATGGATAACAGATATAAGAAGATTATCACAGTCACGGTGCCTGCATCTATGATGTTTTGATGTTAGATTTCCTTTAAACTCAGACGCTGAGCGCTGTAACTTGGAGCTGAGCCGGCATCAGAATACACTGGGTGTCAGCTGAAACTAATAGTTGACACCCCAGCGGTCTGCCAGGGGTCTCTCCTCCACGATCAGCCCCCCCCCCGTTTCCTGTGCCGTCTTCAAGGGGTGGCGATCCTTTCAATGGCAGCCCTGAGGTCCGATCAGGATCCCAGGGCTGCCCTCAGGCACTGCCTGTAAGATCCCGTCTTTGATGGGATCTTAAAGGCACAGTGTCAGACAATGCATGTGCACAGGCTGACACAGCTATCATGAACAAGATATCAGAGGATTGCTTGTTCATGTCCCATAGTGGAAGAAATAAAAAAGTTACAAAAAAACATTCTTAAATAAAAATAAATTAATAAAAAAGCCAAATTAACATATAAAGAGACATATAAAGCAAAATAAAAGTCAATATCATAACACAAACCCCACATGTATAGCATCACCGTGTCCGTAACAACCAATAGAATTAAAAAAAACTTTACTGAACCCGCTTGATGAACACTGTAATACATAATAAATTATGATTTTTACCTATTCCATCCAACAAAAAATTCAATAAAAAGTGATTAAAAAAACATGTACTCCAGTAAAATATTGGTGCAAAGTACAACCTGTCCTGCAAAAAACAAGCCATCAGCCAGCTCCATAGCCAAAATAGTAAAACTGTTATGCCACTTGGGTGACGGCAGTGCAAAAATGATAGATTTTTTTCCCGCATTAAGTTTTATTTTGCAAATTTAGTAAAATGTAACAAGAAATGTTCATGTCTGGTATCTCCGTAATTTTACCGACCCTTAGAATAAAGATAACATGATTATTAGGCTACACGGTGAACACCAAAAAAAAAATCCAGTACAGAACTGATGCTTTTCTACTCCTGCCCTCAAAAGAAAAGGCAAGAAATTTTCAACAATAGGCGATACCAACCCCAAAGTGGTAACACTGGAAAACGCATCTCATCCCGCAAAAAAAATGCCGCCCCATGGCCCCAATAACGGAAAAGCCAAAATTTTATAGCCTACAAAAGGGGCCAATGAGAAAACTAAA
The DNA here is from genome assembly GCA_019512145.1 of Engystomops pustulosus. Lineage (NCBI taxonomy): Eukaryota > Metazoa > Chordata > Amphibia > Anura > Leptodactylidae > Engystomops > Engystomops pustulosus. Next base: position 109,288 of record WNYA01000655.1, read on the forward strand.
ATCCTGCGCCTTCTGCAGGGTGCTCCTTCCCTTCTGTGCCTCGCTGTGCCCCCATAAAACAAGTAACGCCCACATGTGGGGGGTCTCTGCACTCGGGATAAATTGCAGAACAAATTGTATGGTGAGTTTTCTCTTTTTATCTTTTGAAAATGTGTCAATTTTAGGGTTAATTGAACGTATAACCGACACAATTTGACCACCCTAAATTTCACCTCCATTTTGATTCAATTACTATGAAGATCTCAAGGGGTTAACAATCTTCCTAAAAGCTGTTTCTGATAGTTTGAGGGGTGCAGATTTGAAAATGGGTTAATTATATAGGGGGTTTTAATGTTAAATATTTAAAATTTCATCAAAAACAGAAATTATCCCCCAAATAGTTAATTCTGAAAATATAGAAAAAAATTCATAATCGATTTGTAAGCCGTGGGACTTCAAAATAAATTATCCAGAAATTTCCAAAATTATGAAAACTTAAAGTAGACATATGGGAAATGTTATTCAGCAACTTATTTAGGTGGTAAAACTACGTGCCTGAAAATGCGGTGATTTCAAATTTTGAAAATGGCATCAAAAATTCATCTTTTTTAATTTTTTTTTTAATAAATAAATGCAAAACTTAGCAGCCAAAATTTACCACTAAAGTAAAATACAACATGTGAGGAAAAGATAATCTCATAATCGCTTTGATAAGTAAAAGTGTTCAAAAGTTATAACCATATAAAGTGACGTAAGTCAGAATACAAAAAAAGGGACTGAGCCTTAAGCTATAAAATGGCTGCGTCCTTAAAGAGAACCCGTCATGCAAAATAACCCCCCTAAACTAAGTATATTTTCATAAACTGCCATTAGAGAGCATTGCCTCTATCCCTTCATTGTCCTTCTACCTGCCTGTACAACTAAGCAATGAGGTCCTAAAGCTGTATGCAAATGACCTGTGAAATGTCCAATGAAGCATTAGCATATTCCAGCTGTCCACCTTATTCATGAGTGGGAGGCACAGCCACACCCCCAGTGCTTGACTGACAGCCTGTATAATGATGTGAGGCTGTATAATGATGTGCTTCCTGGTGCTGCTGCCCCCTGCAGCCTGTGTGTGTATAGGAGAGATACAACAGCTCCAGGCTGCAGAACATGTCAGGTACTTGTGTAGCTGATGTCTGTGTCTCTGTGTATTAGGAGGATGCAGCATGTCAGCAGATGCAGCACACACACCAGCAATGCTTTACTATACATTACACACAGACATGAGCAGGGGGAGGGGAGGGGTAACAGGAGTGACATCACTGCCTCTGACCATGTGACCCGCCTCATTTACATAATAAAGAAAAGATGATTTTGCAATGATTAATGTATGAATTGACTAGATAAAGGCTGGGATGGATCCTTGTGAGCTGCTCCAACAGGTAGAGGTGACAGGACAAGTGACACAGACCTGATGACAGGTGTCCTTTAAGGGGTTAAAGAGATTGTCCAGTTTCATAAATGTTATTGTTTGAATAATGAAAAGTCATATCATTTTCCAATGCACTTTTGTAACAATTTGTAATAGTTTTTAACATCTCTGCTTGCTGTCATTCTCTAGGGGGCTTCATAGTACACAGGCTCCTTAGAATCACAGCTCTCTAGGGCCCATAGTAACCTGAGTGAAGTTGGCCCCCCCACCTTGTTCAAATCAAACAAAATTGGTGTCAAACGTTTGTGCTACGTTTGTGCAGCAGAAATTTTCGTTTGTGCCGCTATTGTTTTTAAGATATTAATGAGAGTTTCCAGAGGTCATCAGAGGTCAACCAGCCCCCCCACCTTGCCCAAACCAAACCAAACTGGTGCCAAACAATTCTGCTACGTTTGTGCTGGTTTGTGCTGCTTAAATTTTGGTTTGTGCTGCTTTTGTTTTGAATAAATGAACAAAAAATTAAAGTTCAAAAGTTCAAGCAGCCCCCCCACATTAACCGAATCAAACAAAACTGGTGTCAAACGTTAGTGCTACGTTTGTGCTGGTTTGTGCAGCAAAAATTTTCGTTTGTGCCGCTATCATTTTTACGGTATGTTCAGGTGTTTACATAGGTTAAAGGTGTTTAGGATGAACTGGTAAAAAACAAACTTAGTGACACTTCCCTAGTTTGATCACCAGGGGGAGCTAGCAAACACATTGTACTTTGGAAGAAATGAACTCTGATGACCTCTGGAAAAAAGTATGAATATATTAAAAATGATAGCAGCACAAACGAAAATTTTTGCTGCACAAACCAGCACAAACGTAGCACTAACGTTTGACACCAATTTTGTTCGATTTGGTTAATGTGGGGGGGCTGGCTGAACTATTGAACTTTCATTTTTTGTTCATTTATTCAAAACAAAAGCAGCACAAACAAAAATTTAAGCAGCACAAACCAGCACAAATGTAGCAGAATTGTTTGGCACCAGTTTTGTTTGGTTTGGACAATGTGGGGGGGCTGGTTGACCTCTGATGACCTCTGGAAACTCTCATTAATATCTTAAAAACGATAGCGGCACAAACGAAAATTTTTGCTGCACAAACCAGCACAAACGTAGCACAAACGTTTGACACCAATTTTGTTTGATTTGAACAAGGTGGGGGGGCCAACTTCACTCAGGTCCCATAGTAGTATTGCAGTAGATGGCAGGAATGATCTGATTTCATAGGATTAACGTAGCGTTGAAAAAAAAATTAAAAAAACCTAAGAGTTCCAATCACCGCACTTTTCTTTAGAACTGATATAAAAAGAAATAAACAAAAAAAATTAGAAACAATGTACTGATCGTCACGTCCCAAAATGACCAGTCTATACAAAATGTTATTCCCAGCGGTGAACCCTGTAACGGAAAATAAAAGCCCAAATGTCCGAAATGCTGCAACACATAAAAAGTTTTATAAAAAGTGATCAAAAGGTCGTACAGTCCTGAAAATTAAAGGAATGAAAACATCATCATATCTGGCAGCTCTGGACACTGGAGTGTAAAAAAGTTTTTAGCGGTAGAAGATGGTACCAGGTAGGTACACAGTGACAGCATCAGCAGCAGAATAGTGAGTGCAGCTCTGGGGTATAATACAGGATGTAATGAGGTCCTAAAGCTGTATGCAAATGACCTGTGAAATGTCCAATGAAGCATTAGCATATTCCAGCTGTCCAGCTTATTCATGAGTGGGAGGCACAGCCACACCCCCAGTAGGGAGGGGTAACAGGGGTGACATCACTGCCTCTGACCATGTGACCAGCCTCATTTACATAATAAAGAATAGATGATTTTACAATTATTAATGTATGAAATAACTAGATAAAGGCTGGGATGGGATCCTTGTGAGCTGCTCCAACAGGTAGTAGTGACAGAGACCTGATGACAGGTGTCCTTTAATGTGAGCATGATATTAATGTGAAGCCAGAGTCTCTAGCCCAGGTGATTGGAGCAGAGCTCTGTCAGTCACAGTGGGTTAACTATTACTGGAGCAATATATGGTGTGGTGCAATTACAGACGGTCCCCGGGTTACGTACAAGATAGGTTCTGAAGGTTTGTTCTTAAGTTGAATTTGTATGTAAGTCAGAACTGTATATTTTATAATTGTAGCTCCAGGCAAAAATTTTTTTGGTTTCTATGTCTATTGAATTTTAAAAATGTTGGATTGTCATCAGAACCAGGATTAACTATAAAGCTTCATTGCAGACACCTGTGATAACTGTTATAGCTGTTTATTGTAGCCTAGGACTAAAGTACAGTAAATTACCAAGATCCAGAGGTCCGTATGTAACTAGGGGTCGTCTGTAAGTCAGTTGTTCTTAAGTAGGGGACCGCCTGTATATCCAAACATCCAGAAACTAAACTCATGTTCACACTGGCAATGTACAAGAGAGGACCGAATAGACACACTCAGCCCCTCCTCAGCCGCATACCAAGAACAGAGGATGAAGTCGAGATGGGCGACACCGTACCTTCATAAAGCGTTATTACAGTCTCTTTACAATAGGTCCCACAGAATTTTCCTGATGGAGTTACCAGTTTTAACAAATTTGGACAAAATAACGACACTTTAACATTTTCTAGAATGTCTTGAGTTCTTGAAAACAAAACAGTATTCGTCCGAGCAACGAGCAGTTTCGAGTACGCTAATGCTCGACCGAGCATCAAGCTCGGACAAGTATGTTCGCTCATCTCTATTTGTTATTGATATTTGTTCTAAGGAAACTTGTGTAACAATTGGTTAAGGCAATTGCACAGGTAGATTTCCCCACTAGCAACCTAATAAAATTCAAGGGCATTGAGGGGATTTTAGATGTCACCACATACTGGAAAGTGATTAGTATTTAATTATTTATTATTTATTTATATATTATTGCTTCATTTTAGTATTTTTATGTAAATATTTAACTCTATATATTAAACAAATGTTCATTATTTACAAAAATATTTCCAAATTTCCCATACATTTCCACCAGATTCTTGTCTAGATCCAGAAGACCAGCAGTCAGCGATGTGGGGGGCTGCAGAGAAGGCGCCTGCGATTAGTTCTCTGCATTGATCCTACAGTTGATTTATGAGCAGCTCAATCCAGTGAATGGGATCGAAGCTTCACAGCAGGTAAAAGGGAGGTGGAAGCAGTATAGACTACAATGCCAGCGCCGCTCTCACTACTCAATTTATGTCTGTGTAATGAGGCAGCGGGATGACACTCGCTCTGGCACAACGCCTGAGGGCCATAGATCACACTATAGACCAGGGGTAATGAAGATCTAACCCCTGCATGATCAGTACAGGATAAGTAATGTCATGTATGTACACAGTGACTGCACCAGCAGCAGAATAGTGAGTGCAGTTCTGGGGTATAATACAGGATGTAACTCAGGATCAGTACAGGATAAGTAATGTCATGTATGTACACAGTGACTGTATACAGTAGCCCAAGTACACAGTATACAGTATACAGTAGCCCAAGAAGACCTATTTCAGGAGTACAAGGCACTTGCAGGGAGAGTGAATCAGGAAGGAAAGCATTTACCCTGTTGCACGCCCTAAGTTAAAGGTGCACCCAAAGAAAGTTGGTGCCCTCTGTCGGAGCAGTGCAGGGAGAGCCAGATTCATGAAGAACGTGCACCAGAAATCCTGAATCTGGCGCCCCCTGCACACTACACAGGACACTGCACATAGTACACACTGCCCTGTTCTTAGTAAATGTAACTGGATGCTGAATATTGATAAAGGGATTTGGGTTCTTTTATCTCAGTTCCTAGGGCTTCCCCTGATTCTATCCAACCCCTTAGTCTGTGCCATTTACTATAAGCACCCGCTCCAGCCCTTCGTGCACCACAGGAGTTACATACAACCCTCGCAGATACTTAGAAAAAAGACTTTGGGTGATTGTTTTGGTATATGAAATGTCCGGGAGTTACTGTGTGTCCCACCCCCGTCTTGTGATAATGATCGCTGAGTCCATGTGGTCGTGGAGGGCTCAATATCTGGCCACTGCTAGAGTGTGGGGTGGTCGTATCTGAAGAAGCCATCTGGTTCCTAAGGGACAACATGGCCACATTTATGACAAATTATCTCCATTTATGGTCCATTTATGGTCTCCAAATGATCCATTTGCCTGTGATTAATATGTGATGACTATGTTACGATGCTAAGAATGGGAAGCAGTTTGGGTTTATGATATTACCATAAATCACTGCATTGTAATATTGTATTATTTATAGACTATTTCTCCATTGTTCCTGCAGCACAAGCACTGCTCACCAACAGATCTGGAAATGTACTACTCACAGCAAGAAACTGGACCACAAGGCGCTCTGTACACTGCCATAACGCAGGCCAAGAAGAGCCTCCCAGACCTGCCCTCTCCCTGGTTACCCGTCATCAACGCCCTAAAGGAGGTAGAAAAGGGCAAGAGAGAGATGGGCACAGCCCCGCAGTGAGCTCAACAAGTGATGAGATCATTGGTCCGTGAATCCAGGAGGTTGTTTAAGGTGGGGCTTATTTTGGGGGATGATCGGAGGGGGCGCTCTATTACTAATGCACTAATTCTGTGTAACCTCTCACCTTTAAAAAAATAATATATCAGTTTAACAGAGTAAATAATGGAATTGTAATAAAATGAAAACTTTCCCAATAAACATTTTTTTGTCTTTTTAATGATAAACGACACAATTAAAATGAAGTGTTAAATAGAAATGCACACGTTTGCTTTTGTGACCAGTGCCAGGAAGCTGCTGCCAAGGCAAAAAAATTAACACAATGGGGCTCATTTACTTACCCGATCCTGTTGCGATCCAGCAGCGCGTTCTACAACGAGGATTCAGGTCTTCCGGCGATTCACTAAGGTCGTGAATAGTAATAGAATAGTAATAAAGAAGTTACCGTAACTGGAAGAAGTGGTTATGCCTCGGAAGAAGCCAAAATCGGCGATACTCGAGTCGGGTCACATCCTTTGAGATACCGAAAAGGACTTTTAGCTGGACTTGAGCTATACGCTTTGTGAGTATAACATAAGCACTTTACATTGACCTGTATACCAATGGTGTGGCACTAGTGTTGCTGTTTTTCATTCCGAGTATACGATCCCCTGGAGACGGTAACCCAGAAAAAAGCGGAACCCTTGGGGAGTGAGTTCAGTTTCCGGAGGGACAGCTGCACGTGTTACTCAGTCAGCGTGGAACGTGTTCACTCTAGGGGGAGAAAACCAGTGATCTTCGTGCGATCTTGTGGCTTCTCTCCTCCGATTTCTGCTTCTTTGGTCATAAAGGTACATAAATTACTAAAACTTACAGGGAACTGTGTAAGTTAATTCTTGATCGACTTTGGAAATTGCCATTCTCCGGACATTTGTCTGCTTTTGGAACAGCGTCTACTTATCTATTGATGTATTGAGCGGAGGAAAAAAAATAAGATTTGCATATGTGGTGTCACGGGTGGTCCCACGACCCATATCGTGGGTCGCGGGCTCACCCATGCTCCCCGTGGCTCGCAGGCGCGGTGCCGGCACAGCTCACCTCCCCCGTTCCAGAATCGCAGCCGAGCACCTTCAGGAAATTTAAAGGGCCAGCGCACCTCTAATTCGTGCACTGGCTGATCACTTCCCCTTTAAAAATCCTGCACCTTCATTACACTCTTGCCGGATCTTTGTGCCTAACAGCCTGAGAGAAAGCTCTTCTGTGATTTATCAGCGTTCCGGTGTCTGCTGCGATTTACCTGCGTTCCTGTGTCTCCTGCGTTCCTGTGTCTCCAGCGTTCCTCCAGAGTCCCTCCGTGTTCCTGTGTTACCTGAGCTCCTCCGTGTTCCTGTGTTACCTGAGCTCCTCCGTGTTCCTGTGTTACCTGAGCTCCTCCGTGTTCCTGTGTTACCTGAGCTCCTCTGTGTTGCTGTGTTACCTGAGCTCCTCCGTGTTGCTGTCCTGTGTGCCGTGTTCCCGTACCCATCTGCTTGGACCTCCTGTTGCTGACCCCGGATTGGACTCTGATATTGCATCTCTGCCGCCTGCCCTGACCCTGTGCCCCGACTTTGACCTCGAGATTGTCTGCCGTCTCTGTACCTCGACCTGCAGACAAGTCACGCCTGAGGAACGACCTGGTGGTACCACGCCGCAGCTTGTCTAACCCACTTTGTGGCGGGCTCTGGTGAAAACCGGGTACCACTTAGACTCCGGTCCCAGGTAGTGGCTTGTGTCATCGTCTGCAGTGGTCCAGAGGAGTGTGGTTTAAAGTTGGCAGTTAAGGAACCATTGCCCTGCTTGTCCTTGCTCCGTCGTTTGTTGGGAAATGGAGCGACCTATGGAGTAGCGCCTGGTGCCATGGAAGTTTTCCTTCTCACTATAATGGACAAACACTTTGAATAAGCAGCACCAAGATCTTTGTTTTTACACCTACACCAGAAATAAGGCGGCATCTTCTAGAGGAATGATTGTTTCATTACTATGTCAGGGATCATGTTGTGGATCTTGTGATTTATTGTTTGGTACAATGGGTCACATTTACTTACAGAGTCACCGGAGTTCACAGAAAGTGCATTGTCCGTGTATAATGCCAGATTTGGCATCTTCCTGAGTCTGGACGTGAATAGAGACCCATCAGGATGGAAAATTCGTAGAACAACCTGATAGGTCAGGGTGAACCTGACTTTCATGTTATACAGTTTGGTTCAAATCGATGCGAAAACCTTTCTCTTCTTAGCTACCTCAGTACAATAGGATAGAATCTTATCCCAGAGGGCCAGAGCCGGTACCTGTAAGATCAGGTGGCTTCACTTCATCCACCTCCTCATATTCAGTAGAGGATTGCTGAGACCATTTACAGCAGCCGCCATCTTAACTGCCCTGCCATGTGGCAATTTCCCCAGGGCTTTACCGGTCCGTGGTCCCATCCTATACAGGAATTGATCCATACACCTTCTCCTGGTTCAGGGCGAGAACTGGAGGGTGTATAGGGTTATGTTTGGTAAGGGTAGCCGGCTCAGCCAGGTGCCATAACCGGAAGTGCCCCACTTTCGTCATCTTTATGGCTTTCACCTTTCTTATGTTCTTTGTGTTTGATCGCCTTGTCATGCTTTAATACCTTTAAAAATTCCATGTAAAGTGTCATTGTATGCGGGACACAATTGGGCACATTTACAAAGGGTCCGAATTGCGTTTTTCTGTTGGGTTTCCCAAATATTTCCGTTTTGCGCCAAATTGCCCCGGGATTTTGGCGCACACAATCAGATTGTGGCGCATCGGCGTCAGCTTTCACGTGTCAGAATTCGGGGGGCGTGTCCGTCGGAAGACCCGACGGATTCGGAAAAACTGCTGAATTTTTTAAAAAAATTGTGTCACAAAAATAGCACTCACATACACCAAGACGGAGGAAGTAAACTCCGGTGAACTCTGGCGGACTTCAGTACAGCAGCGACACCTAGTGGACATCGGGCGCACAACCTTAGTGAATCCCGGCAGAACCCGAATCTGCGTCGGAGAACACGCCGCTGGATCACGACTGGACCGGGTAAGTAAATCTGCCCCATTGACGTTTCACTTGATGCCATTTTGGGGACCTTACAAACTTTTGATAACGTCTCTCGTGTTGATTTGAACATTTTTTTAAAAACTTTAAAAAATGTATTTACTTCTTTTATTCAGTTTTTGTAGTTCTAGGCAGGCCGTTTACCTTCACTTACTGCAAACTATTTTTTCTCTCGCTTCTCACTTACCAGTTCTGTAAGATCTTGAGCGGATAGTCCCTTAGAACAAAGTGTATGTGAAAATGTTGGAAGTGAAATTTTCAAGGTGATGAAAAACTGTTTAGATAGACAACAATTCTTTACCACAAAACGATGAGACTCAGCAGGATTTTCAGTTCCATATTTCAGTTGCATTTCTAGTTTAGGTGGAAGTGCCCCGGCTTAGAACAATGTGGCGATTTCTTCCCGAAACCTGGCAATACATTGTATCTCAGCTATTCTAATAGTAATGGGGCAAAGTAACAATCCCACAACTAGTGCCTAGAAACATGACTACATTCTCTCTTCACCATCTCCAGCATTGCTCGCTTTATTTATCAGAGAATATATCTAAATATATGAAGATACAAGGTTCAAAAAGTGAACTAACAAGTACAAATGAAGCATTAAATTAGAAGCTAGTTAAACAGATTAGCAGTGCACACACCACAAGTTTACCTTTGAAAACAGTTGCTAACACTCGGCTACTGGTTTCAGTATTTTTGTGGCCTGCTGACTGCAACATAATTTGCGTCTCGGACATACAGCCAAAATATACGGCGGCCAAACTAGAGTCTGTTCTTGTCTAGTTAGTCAGATGGAGAGGGTGCAGAAAGACGTGTAGCATCCCAGCTCTGAACTGATGCACGGAATAGATAACTCCGCCGTCCTAGACAGTGCAGCGCATTGATAGAATAGGACGGGTCAGAATATCAGTGGTGCGTTATGGCTCGTCGTGGCTCGGGTGCTATGCGCTATACTTCTGTATAATCCACTTCACACCTACGCCGACCATTAGCAGGGAAACGCGTTAGTGCACTGTTGTGCCGTGCACACTGAGAATATTGTAACGCGCGGCTTTATAGGATGTTTACACTTGAATGGAAGTCATGAGATACAATTGAGGGGAACCCCTATCATCGGCTCGGATCTAGCACTTTAGTAGCTCCTCCAATGGGCCGATATCTTTGGAAGTTTGTGAAGTTGTGTACCGGAATACACATGTAGATGGTTGGCTGATGCACATTTGGCCCCAGAGGGGGTACCTGAGCCGGTATTACCACAGAACAAGTGCAAGGCTCCTTTTTGGTTATGAGCCTTATTTTTCGTATCATAGTAAATAAAGATTGAGCTTTTAATGTTCCTAGTTACAGGCAGTTATTGCTTCGGTTACAAGTTATATGTTCATACAGATAAATGGCCTATACACCGCACAAGGCCTTGGAGTTATGGATTTGGCAGAATATTCTAGAAAATGAGGCTGACATGTGACACTCATATTTTATAATAACGCTGTAAGGTATTGGCTGGATAGTGTTTAGATAGATAACATTTCTTTACCACAGGGTTACGTACAGGATGGGTTGGAGCAGGTATATTCTGTAATGTAACACTAGACAAATTCTGTTTCATCCCCTGTGACAATTGGATTTAAAAAATGTTTGTGTTGACAAAGGAACAAGGATTAAAGGGGTGGTTACTTTTCGATAAATCTCTTGCATGTACATGTCCCTGTGTCTTTGCCTTCTGTGAGAGCTTCAGCCTTTCCCTGTTATCTCTACACAACTTCCTATTTCTCGCTCCTTCGGTCCGTCCATAATGGCCGCCTCCAGTGTGTCTATTTTCTCTTGTCCATCTCACTGACAAACACAGGGAGAGGGGAGGGGGAGGGAGCAGGATGACTCCTAATCTCCTGCTGCAGGTCCCTCCTATTTATCAGTGAAGGATCTTTGTTTTCATGTCTATGTAGAGATCACAGAGAGTCTGCACACAGCAATAAAGGAAGCATCAGGGATGATGAATGAATTGGTTAGCATTCAGGGATTATCATAAAGGCAGTAAAGGCACATAGGCAATTTATGTAAAGGAGTGGCCAACCCATTTACGTTTCAATGAAGACGCCTTTAATTTTATTATTGCAGCCTGGGACTAACATTCAGTACATTACCAGACAGTGGGCACAGGGGTCCCTTTGTAACTAGGGGTTATCTGTAAATCAAGGATTGTAAACCAAGCACACCTACATCCAGGTATGTGCTCCCTCTGGCAGGATCCACTCTTCTTTTAGCTTGTGCGCTGGTTTTTACAAAACAATGTTTTTTATAATTATGCAAATACATGTTAATGGAGCCTAAGTGCCCCTCTTTTGCATAATTTTTTTCTTAAAAAACAAGGACATAAGAAGCTAAAAGAAGAGCAGATCCTGCCAAAGGGGGCACACAGCATTATGTCAGTGGCTTGGTTTACAATCCTTCATCCTGGTGGTAGATTTCCTTTAAGGGAGTGGCTGGACATTGAACGTTGGCTCGCAGACTGCCGTGTACTTATGGGTCTTTACAGATAAATGTCCTATACACTGCACGTTACATGGAAATAAATAAATCTTGTTCGAGTTCACTTATGGGACTTTTTTTAAGCATTGCAACAATTAAAAAAATATAAAGAAAAGAAACATAAATAACTCAAACATTTCTCTCATTTGCATAAGTGTTATTTTTTGGTTACAACAGTAGAAAAAAGGAAAGTTTGTCCAGCTCCCAAAAATGTATTAAAAGGATCCACTTTATTAGGAAAAATTAATAAGATAAAAACATTAGTAGACGTGAGAAGAAACTGACGCGTTTCGGACCAAGAGGTTCTTAGTCGTAGCCTTATGTGTATGACAAATCACAGAGTATTTAAGCATCAACGAGATAATCATGATTTCCGGTCAACACTAAGGACCAAAAGCAAAAAAACATGGTTAGTAGAGATGAGCGAGCACTAAAATGCTCGAGTGCTCGTTATTCGAGACGAACTTTTCCTGATGCTCGAGTGCTCGTCTCGAATAACGAGCCCCATTGAAGTCAATGGGAGACTCGAGCATTTTTCAAAGGGACCATGGTTCGGGAATAAAATGTGTTAATTAATTGAAAAAGAATGTCTTCTGATAAGTGATCAGATGTATGCAAACATCTGCAATCTATTCTTCACTGTTCCGCGCGTATATTATCTCCCGACAAGTTAGCAGATGTGAAGAACAGTGAAGAATAGAATAAAAACATTGAACACAGGATCATTTAAGTGAAAAACACAGTGAAGAATAGATTACAGATGTTCTGCACATCTGCTTACTTGTCGGGAGATACGCTGTCCCGGGATCCGCTGCTCTTCTTCCACTGAAGTCTCCGCGATGTCTCCGTGCCACTCCCCGATGTCTCCGTGCCGCTCCCCGATGTCTCCGTGCCCCGATGTCTCCGTGCCCCGATGTCTCCGTGCCCCGATGTCTCCGTGCCCCGATGTCTCCGTGCCCCGATGTCTCCGTGCCGCTGCCCGATGTTTCCGTGCCCCGATGTCTCCGTGCCGCTCCCTGATGTCTCCGTGCCGCTCCCCGATGTCTCCGTGCCCCCATGTCTACATGCCGCTGCCCGATGTCTCCGTTCCGCTGCCCGATGTCTCCGTGCTGCTCCCCGGTGTCTCTGTGCTGCTCCCCGGTGTCTCTGTGCTGCTCCCCGGTGTCTCTGTGCTGCTCCCCGGTGTCTCTGTGCTGCTCACCGGTGTCTCTGTGCTGCTCCCCGGTGTCTCTGTGCTGCTCCCCGGTGTCTCTGTGCTGCTCCCCGTTGTCTCTGTCCTGCTCACCGTGTTCTTCAATGTGTTCTTCACACATATATATTGTTCTTCACATACTATTTTGTTCGCTCCGTTCCGCGCGTATCTTCCGACAAGTAAGCAGATGTGCCGAACATCTGTAATCTATTCTTCAATGTGTTTTTCACTGTGTTTTTCACTTAAATGATCCTGTGGTCACTGTTTTTATTCTATTCTTCATTGTTCTTCACTGTGTTTTTTTAATTAAATGCTCGATCTCGAGCAGGGGAAATACTCGTCCGAGCAACGAGCCGTTTCGAGTACCTTAATACTCGAACGAGCATCAAGCTCGGACGAGTATACTCGCTCATCTCTAATGGTTAGTCATTCAATATAAAGTATTAGATCAGTCTTATAGTTCAGACCTTGCCGATATCTAGTTTGCAGAATCGAAATCCAGTAAGCTTCACGAGAGCGAAAAGTCCAGCCCCCTCCTCTAAGGGGCGGGGCACATGTTCTATGGGAATGACAGACAGAGAAGAAACATCACCATGATGCAACTCCCGAAAGTGCTTAGAAAGACCTGACATGCCGGGGAAAGAGCTGAGCCCCTGCGTGGTGGCCCCAGTAATGCGATCTTATGGTACATCCCACGTACTGGAGATGAGCTGAACCGTAAAAACCTTTTTTTCACTTGTATTTTTTGGTTACTTTGCAAAAAAAAAAAAAACCATACAGCTAAAGCAAAAAAATAAGTCAGTAAAATGATGAAAACTTAAAATATTGAAAACTACAAATTTTTGACAAGTTCTGTAAAATTTGAAATTGTTATAAAGAATAACGCCAATTGGACCACGACATCTTCTTATCACTAAGATCAGTACATTTATTACTAACAGTCATAACTTTCAATCTGTGGCACCACCAACTGCACTGCTGTCATTTTAAAGGATGGCAGATTTAGGCAATTTGTATCTATTCACTATTGTGTTACTATTCCCCGTTAAAGGTGTAGTTTGTAGCCAAAAGTGATACTTTCATTCCAAACTATGACTTTAATAGCGGTTTTTCTCTGTTCTGTAGTACCTATACAGTGTTCTGGTGTAGTTTTGGAGATGAGATACTCATCTTTAAGAGACACCGAAACTGGGGTCCTAGGTACCACAGATTGAGTACAATGGTAGTCCCACTCTTCCATGATGTATGAGATACAGATAAAGGATTAAGGACCATTTTACAGGGGTCACCTAAGACCATTGGAAATATGTTACTGTTACTATGGCTGCTCTTGTGAGTAGGGCCCTCACTTCCAATTGTTCCATATGTCCAGGCCCGGCGCCAGCACACGGCTAACTCATGCAAGTGCCGGGGCCCCTGGGTGCTGGAGGGACCCACTCGGGCCCCCAGATCAATTGTGCCAGTGTCGCTTTAAGACACTTGTACAAATTATCACCATCCGGCTCCTGTACTTTTCTGGCTCTATACTGCGCTTGTCGGGAGAGGAGCATACAGTAGAGGCAGAATCCAAAACTCACCTTTCCTCGTTCCCCTGAAGCGGCGCTCCGCACTGTATCCATCGGCTCTGAAGCTGGAGCACATTATGATGTCATTGGATCACGTGTTGCCAGCTTCAGATCCGGTGCCTACGGCAGGCACATCCCAAAGAAAGTTGGCGCTGCTCCGGAGAGCGAGGAAAGGTGGGGTTTTTTTCTTTCCCGGAGGGGAGCAGTGTAGCTGGAGGGGGGCAGTGTAACTGGAGGGGGACAGTGTGTCTACAGGGGTAGGGGGGCAGTGTGTCTACAGGGGTAGGGGGGCAGTGTGGCTACACGGTGTAGTGGGGCAGTGTGGTTACTGGAGGGCAGCCTACTAAGGCTCTGTCGCCCAGGGGCCTACTAAAACCTGGAGCCGGCCCTGGATATGTCTGTACTGTGTAATGTGTTATTTCATTTGTATATGTCCCCTATGATTTGTAAAACGCTACGCAATATGATGGCGCTATATATAAATAAAGATAATTATTATTAAAGTTACGAATTATAGCAGTAACAAGAATAATTATATGGTTTGGGGCCACTACAACATATATTAATAACTATATTAATGGGTCGCAGCCTTAGGAAGGGTAATAACCACGAGGTTCATACAATAAGTCATGTTGCTAATGATTCCGTTGCCTTTAGCTTCCTGCAGCGAGTTGCATGGAAATGTATTGACAAAAGCAGATCCTCTCCTCCGTGTGGCCAGGAAAAGGGACAGAAGTAAAGGGGAAATGGTTTTTTGCTAAACAACAGGCATAGTCAGAGGAATAATTGCTGATGGACCTCTCCCACATTTCTCCCGCTACTTTGCTGTCATGACCAAACGTATTCAAAACGGTTTCTTTACAATGGAGTAAAGACACATACACAAAAAACAGTTGTGTTCTAGACGAGCAGCCGGCCAGCACCGAATACTTGCTCAGTATGAGGTTTGCCTGACAGGTTTTCTGAACCATTCTTTGCATCATTCTCTTGTTATGCCTTGAGCTCCAGCATAAAATATTAATTAGCACTGTGAGCAGTAAGACAAGAACCATGGCAAAAGGAGAGTATATGAGAATACCCCAAAAATGTGCAAAGTTCATAGCAACAAGAGCTCCACAGAACAAAGCAAATGTAATGAACAAAAGAACAATTATCATACATAGCAGCACTCTACAAGTGGTAAAACGCAAACAAGAGCGAGTCACGGGAATATCATTGATGTTCTCCATTACTTCCTTGTACACTTTGGTGTCTTCCAGTACAACCTTCAGTGGGTCCGGGATATAGGCGCAGGAATACATCCCCGGCTGCCAATTCTCACTCTCCTCGTTGACAGCAGGTAAAGTCAGAATGTTCTTTCCATTGTACAGTAGTGACGGCTGATAATGGACCAGCGCAGTAGAATGGACCATTTCATCATTGTTTCCCAGGAGGACATCGCATAGTTTTTCAAAGAACTGCTCATCGTCAGCTTCTAGGTAAGTCAGGTGACTAAGCTGAAGAGGTATCGGGCAAGGCCTCAACATTATCGGGACAATTGCTTTATGCAGCATGCAGTCCTGAAATATGGACAACTTGGCTTCAAACAAACACCAGCCGCTGCGTACAAAATCAGGACTTAGAACCATCACAGTCTTTTGGCTGCTTTGGATACACTCAACCATATTATCTATTATTGTCTTCCCGGGGATGAAATCCCGCTCGTGGTAACAGATTTTAAGATTTGGAAGAGTGTTCTCAAGTTTGTTGACAAGACCGGACACCCAGATGGAGTCTCCGCTACTATAGCTGATGAAGATGTGGTATTTGTGACCCTTTTCCAGTGAAGGAACACAATTCATCATATAAATTATGTATCAACTGACTAAAGTGACGGTTCCTAAAAAGATCCTTTCATAGGCGCTTCTTCACGGGTTATCCCAATGGACGCGGCTTCAATGTATGTCTGAAAGGCTGCATGAGTCAGTGACTGTATCCAAGGACAAGAGGCCTGACGGAAAAGTAACAGTTCTTGTTATATTATCTGATATTCAAACGTAGCTACAAATATACAGAGGCTCATAAAACACATTGTCATAAAGACGTCTCAGGCTGAAAGTAATGATAACATAACCACAGAAAAGTACAGATTGGTGGGAGTCCAACACCAAGGAGACAGCCACATAGTCAAAAGAAGATAAACAGGTGAAGCAGGAAACAGTCGCTCCATTCCCTTTGGGAGATAAGGGGGCTATACATCAGCTTCCCATTAATTCATTGACCGGGGTGCTGAGTGTTGGAACCCCATCAATCTGAGGATATGGATAATCACAACACAATAACATTTCTCTGAAGATTTTATTGAGCCTAAGGAGAAGAACTTATAAAGATAGCTAAAAAAAATACTATATAACTACTGTATAAAAGCTATAATAATACTATAGAGACTCTAAAATTAAAGGGCCACATGTATCACTTGTTTTTTCTGTTCTATTTTCATACTGGCGCACCGTTTATTCGCCATTTTTGCGACTAAACGCCAAACTAGTCGCGCAGCAAAAATAAGCAGCTTTTCCCTCATTTATCCTACCAATCTAGATGTTTTGTTGCGGCTAATAATATTCATCACTTGCGACTTTTCATTCAGGCGCAAAAACAATTCAGCCCGAATGTTACTGAGAAGTAACACTGAGCCCCTGTGAAGAGAAACTCATTCCCAGCAGCAGAGCTCAGCCAAACACTACAGACACTAGTACAGATAATACAGACAATACAGACACTGCAGACACTACTACAGATAATACAGACAATACAGACACTGCAGACACTAGTACAGATAAATCTATTCTTCACTGTTCCGCGCGTATATTATCTCCCGACAAGTTATCAGATGTGAAGAACAGTGAGGAATAGAATAAAAACAGTGAACACAAGATCATTTAAGTGAAAAACACAGTGAAGAATAGATTACAGATGTTCTGCACATCTGCTTACTTGTCGGGAGATACGCTGTCCCGTGCCCCGCTGCTCTCCGTGCCCCGCTGCTCTCCGTGCCCCGCTGCTCTCCGTGCCCCGCTGCTCTCCGTGCCCATGTCTCCGTGCCCCATGTCTCCGTGCCCCATGTCTCCATGCCCCATGTCTCCGTGCTGCCGCTGCCCCATGTCTCTGTGCTGCCGCTGCCCGATGTCTCCGTGCTGCTCCCCGGTGTCTCTGTGCTGCTCCCCGGTGTCTCTGTGCTGCTCCCCGTTGTCTCTGTCCTGCTCACCGTGTTCTTCAATGTGTTCTTCACACATATATATTGTTCTTCACATACTATTTTGTTCGCACCGTTCCGCGCGTATCTTCCGACAAGTAAGCAGATGTGCCGAACATCTGTAATCTATTCTTCACTGTGTTCTTCACTGTGTTTTTCACTTAAATGATCCTGTGTTCACTGTTTTTATTCTATTCTTCATTGTTCTTCACTGTGTTTTTTTAATTAAATGCTCGATCTCGAGCAGGGGATCAATGTAGCTGGGCAGGAGGTTGATTTGTCGTTTTGGATAGAGAGGCACGGCCTGTCTGCCTTCCGAGAGCAAAGAGGCAGGGAGACATCATGGTCGCTCCCGACAACCGGGCCGGGTGCTAACCGTAGGAATGTGGTCCGTCTTCGGTGGCGTGGCAGTGATGTGTGTCCCCCTCGGGCACGGGTAGTTGAGCTGCTGCTGAAGATGGACTTCAAGGCGGCTGACATCTTTGCCTTGATCCATCCCTATGGTACATCTGAGTTTGATATCAGCTTTGTTCGGCCGGAGGGGCTTGAGCTCTTCTGGTCCAACTATCTGGACAGGTACCGCCTGTATCAGGGCCTGAGGAGGAAACTCGAGCACCTCGTCTCGACTGGAGGTAGTCGTGAGGACATCTCCAGAGTGAAATCTTTGCTGAAGAGGTGTCAGTACAATAGACACGCGGGAAATACCGCTCACCCGACCCCGTCCCCTCCGTGTGTCTCCTTGGCATTATGGATGAGGTAATCAATGGCCACTACCACAAGATCTTTTTCAGGTTTACCCTACACTATGCCCGGAAAGTAGTGATGATGTCATGGAAGGATCTGGACCCTCCCCCTCTAAAATGATGGATACTACTTATTGAAAATGTCATCCCTCACTACCGATCGGTATACGGTAACAGAAAGTGCCCCCAGAAATGTGAGCACATCTGGTCTAGGTGGTGCGTGACTCCCCATACTGCCATAAATGTCTCTCTGCCTTTTCTAAGCATTTGCATTACAATATAATTGTGTGTTATAACTTACTCTTGCATCCTGACAAAATCCTGGGGTAGTCACAGGAGTTGGGCTTTGGTTTGGATGCATTCTTGTCTGAGCTGCAGGTCCCTCCATCTTTGTGCTCCTGTGCAGCTCCTCCCTCCCCCCTGAGGTCATCTCACCAGGCTGCAACCTCTGAGAAGGAGCAGGAGGAGGAGCTGTATAGGAGCACAAAGGTGGGGGCTAAGCTCTGAGGAGTGAGTAACACAGACAAGTCACGTGTTGTTTTTTTGAAATGCATCCAAACCAAAGTCCAGCCCCTGGGACTACCCCGGGATTTTGTCAGGGTGCAAGAGTACGTTAAAACATGCAACTATGCAAATGCATAGAAAAGGCAGAAAGGCAGATGTGCACTGCAGGAGTTATGGGCTTCTGTAACCGGTCTTTAGTGAAAATCAGGTCCCTGGTGACAGGTTCCCTTTGTGCATAGTAATTAATGGCCACACACAATGGAAAAGTATATTCAAAGTTCATAAAAACTAAAAATGGACAATCATAAAATGAGCAGCATCTCGTGTCCATCATATGGAGGGACAGTGGGCAGATTTATCAAGTGTCTGAAAGTCAGAATATTCCTAGTTGCCCATGGCAACCAATCACAGCTCAGCTTTCATTTTACCAGCGCTCATGAATATTTTAACCCCTTAACAACTTGGCCTTTTTTAGTTTTTTCACTTCCATTTTTCACTCCCCACCTTCAAAAATCTATAACTTTTTTATTTTTCCATGTAATGAGCTCTGTTATGGCTTATTTTCTGCGTAACAAATTGCACTTCGTAGTGACGGTATTCAATATTCCATGGCGCGTACTGGGAAGCGGCGCCGCTCCCCGATGTCTCCGTGCCGCTGCCCGATGTCTCCGTGCTGCTCCCCGGTGTCTCTGTGCTGCTCCCCGGTGTCTCTGTGCTGCTCCCCGGTGTCTCTGTCCTGATCACCGTGTTCTTCAATGTGTTCTTCACACATATATATTGTTCTTCACATACTATTTTGTTCGCACCGTTCCGCGCGTATCTTCCGACAAGTAAGCAGATGTGCCGAACATCTGTAATCTATTCTTCACTGTGTTTTTCACTGTGTTTTTCACTTAAATGATCCTGTGTTCACTGT
>WNYA01000656.1:0-33485 GCA_019512145.1 Engystomops pustulosus
ATGTGTAATCAGACCTCACACTGCTGTGCTCTGTGCTCTCTGCAGCCAGTGTTGTGTATTGTCCTTGGGGAGATGTGTAATCAGACCTCACAGTGCTGTGCTCTGTGCTCTCTGCAGCCAGTGTTATGTATTGTCCCTGGAGAGATGTGTAATCAGACCTCACACTGCTGTGCTCTGTGCTCTCTGCAGCCAGTGTTATGTATTGTCCCTGGGGAAATGTGTAATCAGACCTCACACTGCTGTGCTCTGTGCTCTCTGCAGCCGAGATGTGTAATCAGACCTCACACTGCTGTGCTCTGTGCTCTCTGCAGCCAGTGTTATGTATTGTCCCTGGGGAGATGTGTAATCAGACCTCACACTGCTGTGCTCTGAGCTCTCTGCAGCCAGTGTTAGGTATTGTCCCTGGGGAGATGTGTAATCAGACCTTTGTGTATTTTGATAGGAGCAGCGTAAAGTCTGGTGGAGATCCCCACTCAATGTAGCGTACATACACATCCTCTTGCTAACTATCTACTATCCCCCAGTAAAATATTTATATACAGCCGCCAATCCCCCTTAAATACATCTATATATAGCCTCCTCCCCACAGTGATACCTCTATATACAGCCATCAAGCCCCGCTCAGTAATACATCTGCAACTGCCCCACACCTGGTGGGGGCCCTGTTGCATGTGCCCCATGTGCCCACCCATTAATCCAGCCCTGAGAAGGACTATTAAAAGTGGTTTTAAATTCCAGGATTGCAGCTTTTCCAAGTGCACTGGGGGTGTGTCCTCACACTGCTTTGCCCTGTGCTCTCTCCACTAAATTGCTCCACAGCCCCTCCCCCTGCTCAGAATGACTGCAGAGGTATCCAACCAGAGCCCTGCCACAGATTTCACTTATAGTGAAAAGGAGCAGTTGAATGCAAAGAACTAAGTACACAGCAGTGTGAGGACACTCCTCCAGTGCATGTGGAATATGCACAATTATTGACTCCATTTTTCACAGTCCTGCTGCTAGGGGGGGGGGGATTACAGCTCCAGACACAGGACCCCTAAGGTCATCATAGGACTCTACGGATCACCCAAAAGGGACCAGAACACGGACCCCAAACCCATCCGCCAGTGACCTCCATCAGCCGCTGCTTTATGCTCGCTGTGACCTTGACGACTGATCCCCAGGTAATGGAGCAAACAGGAGGAACACAACCCGATTGTCCCCCGGCAGGAAATAAACAATCGAGAACAATCAGCGTGAGATAAGCGGCCGCCGTCATGTGATCCAATCTCATGAATGGAACTTTAAGGGGATGTTCACACGCAGCAGATGAGCCGCAGAACGGAGCGAGAATCCAACCTGATAGGACACAGTGGGGGTCATTTACTAAGGGCCCGATTCGCGTTTTCCCGACGTGTTACCCGAATATTTCCGATTTGCGCCGATAGTACCTGAATTGCCCCGGGTTTTTGGCGCACGCGATCGGAATTTGGCGCATCGGCGCCGGCATGCGCGCGACGGAAATCGGGGGGGGCGTGGCCGAACGAAAACCCGACGTATTCGGAAAAACCGCCGCATTTAAAAAAAAAATTGTGTCGCGCAGCTCTGCTGCATCTTCCACTCCTCGGCTGCATCTGTCCAAATCACTCCTACATCTGTCCACCCCAACTCTTCTCCAATCTTCCGCCGCAGCTCTTCTACATCTGTGCACCTCAGCTCTCTGACATCTTTCCCTCGCTCGCTGCATCGTCCACCTCCTCGCTCATCTGTCCCCTCACTCTGCTGCATCCTGTGCCCATCAGCCTGCACAATCTTTCCACCTCAAATCTCGGCATCTGTCCACCTCAGCTCTGCGCATTTGCACCACAGCTCGCTGCAATCTGTCCCCCTCGCTCGGCTGCATCTTCCACCTCAGCGCGCTCATCTGTCCACCTCAGCTTGGCTACATCTGCACCTCAGCTCGGCTGCACTGTCCCCCGCAGCTCTGCGACATCGGTCCACCAGCGCAGCTGGCACGCCATAGGAGTGGACATTAGCCTCACTGTTAGGGTGTTCCGTTGCAGCAGAGCCCGGTCTGTGCAGGGAGCGCGTGTTGTGTGGCGGTGGCAGGAAGAAGTCAGGACTGCTCGATTTTGGTGAATGAGAACGTTTCCTCGGGCGCCTCCCCCCCGGGACATCCGCACATCTCCTGGAGGGGAATTTTTAGTCCTGTGATTATTCATCAATGGCCCCCAGACACGGCCAGCTGCTGCGCTCAGGCCACAAGTTTCTCTGCAGAAACACTCCACCCTGCGAGAACCTCCCCGCCTACTGACGCCCATTCACGCCTGCTTCTGTACCTGGGAAGCTGGGTGAGCACATTAATGTGCGTGCACTTTTCGCACATGCTCCAACGCCAATTCACGGTTGCGTTTTCATGAGCCCGGAAAGCTTGAGGTGGTTCCCAGGAAGCTTCTGGTTACTGTGGGTGCAGTGATCTGGGATCAATAATTGTGGGCAGTGAGCATGAGCACAATGATGTGTGGGGCAGTGACATGAGCGCAATATGTGTGGGTGCAGTTGATCAAGAATGCAATTATTGTGGGGCAGTGATCATGACGCGGCAATATGTGGGGGCGCAGTGATCATGTTGCAATGATTTGTGGGCACGTGATCATGAGCGCAATGATGTGTGGTGACAGTTGATGCATTATTGGCTGACATGAGATGTGTGGTGCAGTGATCATGAGACATGAGGGTGTGTGCAGTGATCATGAGCGCAATGATTGTGGGTGCATGATCATGAGCCAACATGTTTGGGTCAGTGATCATGAGCGCATGATGTGGTGCGTGAGGTAGCATTGATGCAGTGATCCGCATGATTGTGGGTGCAGTGCATGTCATAGCCAACTGATTTGGGTGCACGTGATCATGAGCGCACATGTTGTTGGTGCAGTGATCATGAGCGCTGTTTGTGGGTGCAGTGTCTGTAATGTTGGGTCATGATTGGTCATATTGTGGGTGCAGTGGATCATGTATGCAATGATTGTGGTGCATGTGACATGAGCGCAATTTTGTGGGTGCAGTGATATGAGCGCAATATTGTGGGTGGAATGTATGCATATTGTGAGGGCATGAGCGCAATGTTTGTGGTGCAGTATTCAGTGCAATGATTGTGGTGCAGGATCATGGCTCAATGATTGTGGTGCAGTGATCATGTAGGCAATGATTTTGGGTGCAGTGATCATTATCGCAATGTTTGTGGTGCGTGACTGAGACGCAATGTTTGTGGGGGGCAGTTCATGACGCAATGTTTGGTGGGTGCAGTGATCAGGAATGCAAGATTGTGGGTGCATTGATCATGAATGCATGATTGTGGGTGCAGTGCAGAGGTTAAAATACAGGATTAGGCCATATGGGGCCCATAGTGTCCAGGCCCCATCATTCATCCTGACAGAATGAGATGGCTCCTTTGAGCCTATTATGCCTGCACATTGGGCACATTGTGGATATATTGACTGTATATGTGTGTGTGTAGCTGTGATGTGGTATAGTCCTGTATGGTGTGTATAGTGATGTAGTATATACTGTATGTGTGTTGTTGATGTGTATTTATGTATGTGTCTATTGTAGTCTGTATTTGGGAAGGGCCCCGATTTGCTATGTGCCCTGATTGTCCTAGTTTGCCCTTGCGTGATCTGACCTTCATACTGGGGCCATTTACTTTACTGGTCCGTTCGCGATCCACGGCGCATTCTCTCGCTGGATTCGGGTCCGGCCGGGATTCATCAATGCAGTTTCCTCCGCCGTCACCAGGTGGCGCTCGCGGCGCTGAAGTCCGCTGAATGCCTCGAATACACCGGCCTATCGCAGGATGAAGGTGAGTGAATTTCATTGCGCTCATGATCACTGCACCCACAATCATTGCATACATGATCACTGCACCCACAATCATTGCGCTCATGATCACTGCCCCACAATCATTGCATTCTTGATCACTGCACCCACAATCATTGCGCTCATGATCACTGCACCCACAATCATTGTGCTCATGATCACTGCACCCACAATTATTGCATCCATGATCACTGCACCCACAGTAACCAGAAGCTCCTGAAACACCTCAGCTTTCCCGGGCTCATGAAAAGCAAAGCTGATGGCGTTTGGAGCATGTGAGAAAGTGCACGCACATAATGTGATCACCCAGCTTTCCCAGGTACAGAAAGCAGGAGCTGAATGGCGTCAGTAGGAGGGAGGTCTCTGCAGGGTGTGGATTGTTCTGCAGAAACTTGTGGCCTGAGCGCAGCAGCCGCCGTGTCTGGGGGCCATTGAATAATTCACAGGAATAAAATTCCCCTCCAGGAGATTGTGCGGATCCCGGGAGGAGGAGCCACGGAAACCGTCTCATTCACAAAATAATCAGAGAAGTCCGACTTCCTTCCTGCACCGCACACACACACGCGCTCACTGCACAGGATCCGGCTCTGCTGCACCACAGGACACACACTAAACAGCTGAGGCATAATGTCCACTTCCTATGGAGATGCAGCAGAGCTGAGGTGGACAGATGTAGCAGAGCTGAGGTGGACAGATGCTGCAGAGCTGAGGTGCACAGATCAGCTCATTACCTTTATGTTACTGTGCACAAATGATGCAACACCAAATGACAGAACCAGCTCTGCTGCATCTCCGGCTTTGTGTGAGGTGTCAGGGATGACTGTAACCTGTTGCCACCAGTTCTGCTTGTGTGGGGGTGGATGAGATCAGGAGCTGTAAAGACTCTGAGCCTTGTACCTGCATATATGGCTGCAACTGTCAGTGATTTTCCAGATCATGGTACATTATACAGAGGCAAAGTGCACAAGACGCAGTATACAGGCAAGGCTCATATGGACAGTATATACAGAGGCATGGTATATAGAATGATGGTATATAGAGGCATGCTGCACAGTGTATAGAGGCACAGTATATTGGGACATGGTATATAGGTGCAGTATATAGATGCATGGTATACAGAGGCACGCTGCACAGTATACACAGGCAGTATATAGAGGCATGGTATATTGGGGCATGGTATATAGGTGCAGTATATAGAGACATGCTGCACAGTATATAGAGGCATGGTATATAGGCACAGTATATAGAGGCATGGTATATAGGCACAGTATATAGAGGCATGCGGCACAGGATATAGAGGCACAGTATACTGAGGCATGCAGCACAGTATATAGAGGCATGTTGCACAGTATATAGAGGCAGTATATAGAGATAGACCTTCAGACACTGGCACATCGAACTAGCTACCATTAGGAGACACTGCAGACATGCTAGAACATATAATAGATACATTTAGATACACTGCAGACACTGAACATATAATAATTACATTAGATACCTGCGACACTAGAACATATAATAGATCATTAGATACATTACAGACACGGGAACATCATAATCGATACATTAGATACCTTCAAGCAGACACTGGAACATAAATAATACATTAGATACACTGCATACACTGGAACATATAATAGATACATTCCATACATTACAGACACTGGAACATAAACTAGATACATAGATCACGGCTACACTAGAACCATATAATAGATACATTAAATACATTACTACACTGGAACATATAATAGATACATTAGATACACTTGCCGCCTACTGGAACATATAATAGAATCATTAGATTCCTTCAGACACTGGAACATATAATAGATACTGAGATAACTGCAGACACTAGAACATATAATAGATACATTACATACTTACAGACCCTGGAACATATAATAGATACATATGATACACTGCAGACACTGGAACAATATAATAACTCGATACTTAGATACATACAGACCTCACACACCTATATAACGTTCAGAATCAACATCCCAAGACCCAATACATGCAGACACTAGAACATAAATAATACATTACTACACGGTTGTCGACCTTCTGCGGGACCGTCCCCTTCTTGTGAATCGATTACAGTTAGATCCACTGCAGACACGTGGGGAACCTAAACTTTATGATCCATGACATACATTACGCACTGGAACATCATAAGACATTCCTTTCCCTTTGCGTCTGCCTGAGACTCCTCTCGAGGATCTATCAGTCCTTCTGGTGTACTCCCACGCGGTCGTATCGAGCGACGATGTACGTGCCTGTCTGCATGCGCGCGCGTGCGAGGCCAAGCTCTTCAAACGCCGCCTGGCGTGGCGCATCGCTGACGCTGCGATGAGCGGTCAACTGAAGACAGTACAGCACGGGCAAAGATATAGAGACAGGAGATCGCTATATCACTGCAGACATGCGGTCACGTGCTCCTGCTGCAAACAGAGATGCCGTCGCGGGGCGTGTGCGGAGTACAGACAGACATAGAACAGGGTGTATCATCGCGAGCAGACTGTTCCATCTGGACCGTCGACCCAGCGGAGCGCAGAGTCGGACTCGAGACAGGAGATCACTCAGACACGGGAACAGAATGATACGGTCCTGCCCCCTTCATCTCGCTCCACTGGAATTATAATAGAGACATGAAGGCCGCCTGACACCGGAACTCAGAGAGAGAGCTGCTTAGCTCCATTACCGATCACTGTGAACAGATAATATAATGACAGGAGTACCTTCCCAGACACTGGACAGATAATGATAACATTCATAAGTACAGAACGAACATAGATAGATACATTGATACCTCAGACCCATAGAACATAAGAGATCATTAATATCGCGGAGAACACTAGAACAATAATACGACTTGTATCTCTGCAGACACAAGAACAATAATAATACATTAGTACCTGCAGAACTAGAATATAATAGATACATTAGTACCCTGCAGACACGGAATGAACATAGATTAATACGGAACTAAACATTATGATAATCATCTTCAGACCTAGAACATATAATAGACATGCATACACGTCAGGACACTGGAAATTAAAGAACATTAGAGGAATCTGCAGACACTGGAACATATCAGAGATACAAGATAATTACAACCGAACATACAGAAGCTAACCCACGCAGCACTGGAACATTAACACAGACATTAATTGCAGACACCCCTTGGAACATATAATCAAGAACATAGACACTGCAGACACTAGAAACCAGTAATAGATAATTACATACATCCATCAGGACACTAGAACAGTATACTAGAGTACATTAGATACATTAACAGACGAGCTTCAACTTATATTTACAGTTCCAACAACCTTCTATTTACAAAATATTCTGCAAACCCTTGAGCTCAACAAGCAAGAGAGAAGAGAGAGAGAGAAGAGAGTTTGCAGCAATGTTCAGATACTACAAACAAGTGTCCCCAGGTAATTCTGCCACAGTATCCACGTGTTCTGGCGGAGATATGTGCAAAAATTCACAAATTACAGCAGTAGACTCAGCATGGGGGGTCCCCCAGCGAGAGACGCCCTGCGTGAGGAGGCACTGGTGCAGGGTGTCCACAACCTGGGTGCTGCTGAGGAGGCTCACGGGGTGGGGGTCACACACCTGGGATGGTTGCTGAGTGAGTCACTGGTGGGGTGTCACACACCTGGGTGCGCGTGAGTGTTATCTTGCATTATGGGGACTGTGGGAGAAGCAGAGAGGAGCTTGTCAGCAGGATCACATGTAAGATCCCGAATCTATGACTTGCGGCCTAAACTGTGTTAAGTTAAAGTGATATAAGAGGCAGAAAATATACGTTATCACAGATGGTTGTAGCTTGTGATAACTTCTGGCAAAAAAGGTACTGGCCAAATTAGGCGCAACTACACCTAGCGCACAAAGTGATAAGTGTGGCCCCATATATGAGGCCCATAGACATTGCACTTGAGCTGCCCATATTGAGATGGAAGAGACATAACCAGCTCCAGGGCCCCCACACTCATTGCAGTCTGATATTGGGGCGGCCCGGCTGGGTGTGACTGCTGTACGGCCTTAAAAGATCTTAGGCCCCATTTATAAGCCGCCTACATAAAACCTGCGCTGCCCCCCAAGCCAACGAATACAGCACAGCTTCATTTGTTTTGTTTTACATTTTCACAGAGCAGTTGCAGAAATGTAGCTGAGGTGGATTTGGTTGTATCGTCGTCTTGTATGGAAGAAAAAAATGGCCCCATTTATGAAGTGAGAAATGATTCTCTATTCCATTACGGGCATACTACTGGCCGCACTGCGGCGAGTATTACCAACGGCCACAGACATGAGGACCCTAGGCCTGTGTAAAATCTGTAACGGGCACAACATATCAATTAACTCCTCAGCCGAGGCCAGCCAAAAAGTGCTGGAATGCTATCTGTTGTACTTCCGGATTAGGGGTGGACCCCTGATGTGACCCTATTGTGGTGGAGGGGGCTCTCCAGTTGCTGGATCCCTCGTGATATAATAACATTATAAACCGGTTATTATGTCACTTTAGCCGCATTTGTAGCTCATGCACGAGCTGTCCGCTGCCACCCGCATAGTAAACTGGACCCCTCTGTACCCCACTCTATATACCAGGCTACCGCATGCCCCCGCGCCGCCCAATGCATAACCAGCCCCCTCTGTGCCCCCCCTAATATGCACCAGGCTCCGATGCCGCCCCATAAGTACACAGGCCGCTGCCCTCGTGGGCCCCCTCTATATGCACGCAGGCCTCACGCAGTGACCCCGCATAATTAACCTGGCCTCTGTACCACCACCCTTAGATATGCACCGAGCTCGCAATGCCCCCCGCATAATTAACCTGGCTCCTTGTACCCCCCTCTATATGCACCCGGCGCTCCGGCGCCCCACGATCATATTAACTGGCTCCTCGTAACCCCTCTATATGCACCGGCTCCGCATGCCCACCCGTCATAATTAAAACCATCCCCTCTGTGCCCCCCTCTTATTCACGTCTCCGCATGCCCCCCGCATAATTAACCTGCCCTCTGTACCCCCCTCTATATGCCATCTCTCCCGATACATTACCGGCCCTCTTACCCGCACGTACGCTGGCCCCCCCCCGCATATTACCTGGCCACCTCTGTACCCCTTATATACGGCACCAGGCTCCGCATGCCCCTCCCCGCAAATTAACTGCCCTCTGTACACCCCACTCTATCACGGTTGCATCACCCGCAATCTGGCTCGACCCCAAGGCACCACCTACCTCACCTATGCACCAGGCTACCGCCGTGCCCCCCGCCTCATGCACCAGGCTCCATGGTTCCCCCCAGACTCGTGTACCAGGCTCCACCGCGCCCCCCCCCCCCCCCCCGACTCATGTACCAGGCTCCACCGTTCCCCCCACCTCATGCACCAGGTTCGGCGTGCCCCCACCTCATGCACCAGGCTTCGCTGTGTCCCCCACCTCATGCACCAGGCTCTGCAGTGCCCCCCCCCCGCCTACACTACACCAGCCTCCCGCCGTTGCCCCTCTCAGCACCAGACGCCGCATGCCCCACACCTCATGCACAGCCCCGCCGTTGCCCATCTCATGCACCAGACGCTCGCACCTGCCCCACACCTCATGCCCAGGACTCTGCATTGCCCACCCACCATCCTACAACACTCACGCCGTGCCCATCTCATGCACAGGACGCCGCCATGCCCCCACCTCTGCCCCAGTGCTCTGCAGTGCCCCCCCCCCCGCCTATACACCCGCAGCTCCGCCTCCGGATGCCCATACTCTGCCCAGGCTTCTGCAGTGCCCCCGCACTCAGTCACCAGCTCTGCAGTGCCCCCACCGCATGCCCAGGCGTCTGCAGTGCCCCCCACCTCATGCCCAGGCTCTGCGGTGCCCCCCACTCATCCACCAGGCTCTGGGGCAGTGCCCCCCCCTTCAGTGCACAGCAGCTCTGCAGTGGCCCCCCACCCCATCATGCACCAGGCTCCGCATCCCACCCCGCGGTTATGTGTCAGCTCTTTTGCACCACTCCGATATGTGCTTATGTAACAGCACAAGCGCACGGTGGCCCCTCCCAGACTTTGCTAGCTTGTGCTGTAGCCTTTCTTGCTGGAGGTTCGCCCTGTGAGATTGCCTGGAACAGTCTGCTCTGCCATTTCGGCGCCGCTAGTGTGAGTAGTTCCAGACACGGCCCCCCATACAGGGAGTTCCCTCAACATTGTAATGTGTGACACACACCACGGGGGTGGGGGTGAGTGCAGGGACTCACAGCCCTGATAACCGCACCTGAAATAACAATCAAGACACTCGTCCTACAGAGGATGCACCCATCCCGTCATCAGTATACCCGGCCTGGGGGTCTCCAGAACCATCCCAGACCCAACCATCTCCATACATATGTCATGTGACTGTAATCCAAAATGGCCCCAACCAATAAACACGTATTTGTGGTTTAGCAATGGACTACAGGCGAGGTTTGGGTTAAGACAGAGCTGGACTAAGGGTCAGATTTATCACAAGCAGTCTGAAAAGTCGCATATTCCATTGCCCATGGCAAACCAATCACACTCCCCTTTAAAATATTCATGAGCAACTGTGAAATGAAAAGTCTGAGCGTGATGGTGGTGCCATGGGCAACTGGGAAACTATCTGACTTTCGAAGCCTGTGATAAATCTCGCCCCAAAGTCTCCACAAGATGCGACCATTGTAATGGGTCCTACAGATCACATTAGGTAATCAGGCGACCCTTGAGTCAGATGCGACAGGGTCACTACAAAGAGGGGGGGAGTGGGGGGGGGTGCCGGGGGGGGGTGGGGGGGGCCAGGGGGTGGGTGTGGGCGGGGGGGGGGCGGCGGTACAAAAGCCATGAGTCGATTCTGGGGGGGGGGGGGGGGGGGGGGCGGGGGGGGGGGTGGTAGGGGGGGGTGGGGGGGCGGGGGGGGGGGCGGGGGGGGGGGGGGGGGGGGGCGGGGGGGTGGAGGGGGGTGGGGGGGGGGGGGGGGGAGGGGGGGGGGTGGGGGGGGAGTGGGCAGGGGGGAGAGGGCCGACCATTGTAGGTCCTACAAAGCATGGCGGACCATATAGGGTCACTACAAAGATGGCGACCTTGGGCACTATACGATATAAGGGTCATTACAAAGATGGCGACCATTATTAGGGGGTGTCACTACAATGACATGGTCAGATGGCGACCATTGAGGTCAGCGACACAGATGGCGACCCATTATAGGGTCATTACAAAGTGGATGGCGACCATATAGGGTCACTACAAACTGGCGCACCCATCTGTAGGTTACTAACAAAAGATGGCGACTTACTAGGGTCAATACAAAGATGGCGACCATATAGGTGTCACACTACAAAGTATGGCGACATTGTAGGGGTTACTACAAGAATGGCGACATTATGGGTACACTAAAAGATGCGACCATTATAGGGTCACTACAAAGATGGCGACCTTTAGCTCAGATGCGTCCATGGGGTCACTATCAAAGATGGCGACCATTTAGGGGTCACTAAAAGATGCGACCATGTGTAGGGTCACTACAAAGTGGACCATTGTAGGGTCACTACAAAGATGGCCGATCACACAAGATGGACTTATAGGTCTACAAGTGGCGACCATTATAGGGTCACTACAAGATGGCACCATTATAGGGTCACTACAAAGATGGGGACCATTGATAGGTCCAACTACAAAGATGGCGACCATTATAGGGGCCACTACACAGTGGCGCCATTATAGGGTCACTACAAAGATGGGCCCTGTTAGGGTCACTCACAAAGATGCGTACCATTATAGGGTCACGTACAAAGAGGCGACCATTAATAGGGTCACTACAAAGATAGTCGCCCATTATAGGTCACTACAAAGATGGGCGACCTTGAGTTTTACCAATGGCGCTGATTACTACAAAGATGGCGACCATGTGAGGTTACTCAAAGATGGACGAACATTATGGGTCACTATCAAAGATGGCATCATTATAGGGTCACTAACAAATGATGGCTACATTATGGGTCACTACAAGATGGCGACCATTATAGGGTACTACCAAGATGGGCCATTAGGTACTCGAAGGTGCACATAGGCGTACTTACAAGATGGGCGACCATGTATAGGGTCAATCACAAAGATGGCGACCATTGTAGGGTCACTACAAGATGGACCATTGTTGGCGGGGGGGGATTACAGCTCCAGACACAGGACCCTAAGGTCTCATAGGACTGCTACGGATCACCCCAAAAGGGACCAGAACACGGACACCAACACCATCGCCATGACCTCCATCAGCGGCTGCTTTATGCTCGCTGGACATTGACGATGTCCCAGGTAATGGAGCAAACAGGGTGAAACATCCCGATTGTCCCCGGCAGGAAATAACCACGGAACAATCAGCGTGAATAAGTCGGCCGCCGTCATGTGATCCAATCTCATGAATGGAACTTTAAGGGGTTTCACACGCAGCAGATACCGCAGAACGGAGCGAGAATCCAACCTGATAGGACACAGTGTTATTTTGTTTGTTGGGCATTTACATAGGGCACGCATTCGCCGTTTTCCCTCCGACGTGTTACCAACCGAATATTTCCGATTGGCGCTAGCTACTGAATGCCCCAGGTTTTTGGCCACCGGACCGATCGACTTTGGCGCCATCGGCGCGGCATGGTCCCGCGACGGAAATCGGGGGGGGTGGGCCGAACAAAACCCGACGTACTTCGGAGAAAAACCGCGCACATTTAAAAAAAAATTGGTGCGCGAAATTTCACTCACCTTCATCTGATTAGGCCGGTTGTATTCGAGGCACTTCCAGCGGACTCAGCGCAGTCAGCGCACTGGTGGACGGGGAGGAACTGCATTGATGATCCCGGCAGGGACCGCAATCCAGCGCAGAAATGGCCCGCTGGTATCACGAACGGACCAGAGGTAACGTAATGTGCCCCCAGTATGAAGGTCTGATCACTGGCACCAGGGGTACACACTAGGACAATCGGGCCCCATAGCAAACTCGGGCCCCTTCCCAAAATACAGACTACCTCATACACATACTTAATAAACACCATCACAAAAGTATACACATCAATAACCTACATACAGCATCTCATACACACTCACGATTAATCACACACACAGTCAACACATAACAGCACTATATCCATATGTGCATGTGCAGCATAATGATGGTATATAATGAGAACATCCTCCATTCTGTCGAGATAATGATGGGGGCCCCCTGACACTATGGGTCCCATAGTGGCTGTACTCCTGATGTACATTGCATCAACACATCTCTGCATTCATTCACGCACCCAACATAATTGCATTCATGTCTGCACCCACCACATTGCAGCATTCTTGACATGCACCCACAAACAATTGCGCTCATGACCGGCACCCAAAAATTGCGTCCATGATCACCTGCACCCACAACATTGCCTCATGATCACTGCACCCACTATCATCATTATGCACACATTGCGTCGATGATCACTGCACCCACAATCATTGCATAATGATTCACTGCACCCACAATCATTGCGCTCATGATCACTGGCACCCACATCATTGCATACATGATGCACTGCACCCACAATCATGCGCTCGTGCATCACTGCACCCACAAATTTGCGCTCATGTATCAATGCACCACAGTCATTGCATACATGATCACTGCACCACACAACATTGCGCTCGAGATAACTGCACCCACAACATGCGCTCTGATCACTGCAACCCCACTAATTGCAATTAGGTCATGATCACTCCACCACATCGTGCTACAGGATCATGCACCCACCATTCATTTTGCGCTCTCATGATCACTGCACCCACAAACATTGCGCTAATGATCACTGACACCCACAATCTTCTGCTCTGAATCACTGCACACCACAATCATTGCGCACATGATCACGCACCCACAATCATTGGCTCATGATCATGCCCCACAATCATTGCATCACATGATCACGCACACCCACAATCATTGCGCTCAGATCACTGCCCCACAATCTGCCATACATTGATCACTGCCACACAATCAATTGCGCTCATGATCTCGCCCACCACAATCTTGCTTCTTGATCAGCACCCACAATCATTGCGCGCATGAACTGCACCACACATCATTGTGCTCATGAATCACTGCACACCCACAATTATTGCATCCATATCACTGCACCCACACAGTAACAGAAGCTCCTGAACACCCTCAGCTTTCCCGGGATCATGAAAAGCAAAGCTGATGGCGTTTAGGAGCATGTGTAGAAAGTGCCACGCACATAATGTATCACCCAGCTTCCCAGGTACAGAAAGCCTAGGACGAAGCGTCAGTAGAGGGAGGTCTCGCAGGGTGTGGATTGTTGCGAGAAACTTGTGGCCTGAGCGCAGCAGCCGCCGTGTCTGGGGGCCATTGAAATAATTTTTCAGCAAGGAATAAAATTCCCCCAGGTTAGATTGTTGCGGATCCGGGAGGAGGAGCACGGGAAACCCGTCTCATTCACAAAATAATCAGAGAAGTCCGCTTCCTTCGCACGCACACACACACGCGCTCACTGCACAGGATCCGGCTCTGCCTGCACCACAGGCACACACTAAACACTGAGCATGAATGTCCCTCCTATGGGATGCAGAAGCAGACGGAGGTGGAAAGATTGTAGCAGAGCTGAGGGTGGACAGAATGCGCCAGAGCTGGGTGGACAGATGCAGCAGAGCTGAGGTGGACAGATGCAGCAGAGCTGAGTTAGCAAGCTGGGTGGACAGATGCAGCAGAGCTGGGAGTGCAGAGAGCGAGCACATTAGCCAGAGATGAGTGGACAGAGCAGCAGCATCTGGGTGGACGATGTAGCAGAGCTGAGGTGACAGATGCAGCAGTAGATGAGGTGGACACATTGCATCAGAGCTGAGGTGGACACTATGCAGCAGAGCTGAGTGGAAGATGCAGCAGAGCTGAGGTGCCACAGATGTAGCAGAGCTGATGGGGACAGATGTCGCAGAGCTGAGGTGAGACAGTGTTAAGCAGGAGTGATTTGACAGATGTCAGCAGAGCTGAGATGGACAGATGTCAGCAGCAGTGAGGTGTACAGATGTACAGAGCTGAGGTTGGCAGATGCAGCAGAGCTGAGGTGGCAGAGGTAGCAGGGCTGAGGTGGACAGAGTGTAGCAGTATTGAGTGGACAGCATGCTGCACGAACTGAGGTGGACAGATCAGCAGAGCTGAGGTGGACCAGATGTAGAGAGCTGAGGTGGACACGATGCTGCGAGACTGAGGTGCACAGAAAGCTCTTAGTCTTTATTACTGTGCCAAATGATGCAACAACCCCCAAGGAACAGACCAGCCTTGCGCTCCTCCGCTTTGTGTGTACGGGTCAGGATGAACTGTAACCTGTTGCCACCATTCTTCTTGGATGGGGGTGATATGAGATCAGGAGCTGTAAAGACTCTGAGCCTTGTACCTGCTATATGGCCCTGCAACTGGCAGTGATTTTCCAATCATGGTACATTATACGAGCAAAGGCACCAAGACGCAGTATACACGGCAAGGCTAAATGGACAGTATTATACAGAGGCAATGGTGATAGAATGATGGTATAGCGAGCATGCTGCACATTGTAATAAGGCAAGTATATTGGGACAATTGTATATAGGGCGGAGTATCAATGCATGGTAACAGAGCACGCTGCAAAGTAACCAGGTCAGTATATATAGGCAGGTATATGGGGCATGTTATAGTGCAGTATATGAGACATGATCGCAGTATATAGAGGCATGGTATATGGCACAGTATATAGAGGCAATGCGGCACAGGATATGCAGGCACAGTAACGTGAGGCATTCAGCACAGTACTATAGAGTATCTTGCACAGTTATATAGAGGCAGAATATAGAGGCATGTTGCACAGAATTGAGGCAGTATCTAGAGGCATGCTACACAGTATTATAGAGCATGGTATATAGGCACGTATACAGACGGCATGTTGCATCACAGTATATAGTAGGCATGCAGGCCCAGTAATATAGCTGGCATAACAGGGCCATGGTATAGGTGGAAGCATGGTATACAGAGCATGTTGCCCACAGTATATAGAGGCTGCAGCAACAGGAATTATAGGCATGGTACTAGGCAACAGTATATAGAGGCCTGGTATATAGGCCCACTGAGTATATAGAGGCATGCAGCAAGGATATAGAGGCAGTACTATAGAGGCTGCAGGCACAGAGTATATTAGACAATGGTATATAGGCACAGTAAGTGAGGCATGGTATGATAGCACAGTATATGGAGAATGTTGTCACAGTATCTATGAGGCATGGTCTATAGGCACAGTATACAAGAGGCATGTGCACAGTATAGGACGAGATCGCAGCCGTATACCAGAGGCAGTTGCCAGTATAAGAGGCAGTATATAGAGGCATATAGAGGCCTGCAGTCAAAGTATATAAAGTCATTGTGCACAGTATGGTTTAAAGCGTGCCATGTGTATATAGGTGCAGGCATGGTCTCCCGGAGGTTGTCTCCCACTAGGGGTATATCTCTATGGAGCGGTGCAGCCTCCTCCCCTCCTCAACCCAGCATCATCATTGTTTCAGAGGAGGTAGGCGGAGGGAGGAGACCGGCCATGTTAAGCTGAGCCCCTGTCTCTTCTCTTTTCCTTCTTTCTCATCATTCCCTCTTGTTGCACGGGCTCCCGGACAACCACCATGTAGCTCTGTTGTGAGGTGGACACCATCATGAGGCCCATTCTGGACCGGAACCTGCTGACGGAGGGGACCTGCAGCTATGCCTGCAGGCGGAGGAGACATTGCTGCCCGCTTCAGCAACTATTCAGTGGTCCACGCAAGTCAGATCCTGCCCCATGAAGGAAGATCGTGGCCACATGGATTCTGAGGTGGGTGCTGGTGCTGGGGGCTCCTGCTCTTCATTTACTCCTTACCCCCTGTCAGCTGCCTGCAGAAACCTCCCAAAATCCTTGTTCTGAAATCGCAAAACTCTCCGGAATAGAAGCCCAAACATTTCTTAGTCTCTTGTATTTGCATATATACTTTAGCTTTGTTGTTACATTGGTGCCAGACCTCCATCGTCTTCTGGCATTTACAATGTATGTGGGTGTAGCAGATGCCGGGTGTGTCAGTTTGTTGCCCATTGGAGAGTCGGTCTCTGCTACATCTGTAAACAGTGCACCCTAGCCCGGCCCAGTCTGACAAGAAACTTCTCCCCCCCACCCCCCATGTTGTGAAGCACAACAGGTGTGAAGAGAATTTTTCTCCCACTGGCCATGAACTATCTGGACAGGATTCCTTTCTGTTGGCGCTCAAGAAAACCGATTACAATCTGGGGGCTCCTGCATGTTCCTCTGGCATCCAACAATGAAGGAGGACCATCCCTCTAACACGGGAAGCTGTGTTTACACGGATAATCCTCACGGGCGCGAGGAGTTACTGGTATTGCCTGTTTACTGTCCCATGAAGCGGGGGCCTGGCATATTTCCCGGGCCCTTTGGTGCCATAAATGGGGGCCCATTTTAGTGCGAGCGAATTTTTCTATGGTCACCACCATAAAGCGCCTTCCTTGCGGGCGTTCACAAGCAGTCGAACAAATGAGAAGTTTTGGGAAAAAAAAAAGAGACGTATAATGTCAATTCCGATGAAATCAGTACAATGTAAACATTTAGTACCACGCTCAGCGACCACATGCGGGGCCTTAGAGCTGAGGATCTGTGCGGCCCTCACGAGCGAGGAAGGCTGCAACTGCAACCCAAACCGATAACTAACTTAGATGCGGGAGTTGTAGTCTACAACAGCGGAGAGTTGTAGTTAGTTCGCGTCGTACATTAGAGTTATATTATGATCATAAACATTTGTGTGGCAATCATCTTATATACCCACCGCACTGCCAATAACATATATATAAAACTTCCTATACCATCCCTGTGCATTAGGATAGTCAATATACATCCACCACATGCACATAACATATATAACCATCCCTGTGCATAGTTATATCACATATACACCACATATACCATATCCCTCCTGTGCATAGTATATATCACATACAAACCCAACAATATACCCTAACTATCCTTGCGTAGTATATATCACATTATACATCACCACAATCACATAACATATATATATATACTCATATACCATCCCTGTGCATAGTATATATCACATATACACCCAACATATACCCATATTCCAGCCCTGTACATAGTATATATCACATATACACCCACCATATACACATATGCCATCCCTGTGCATCGTATATATCACGTATACACCCAGCATGCTACAGTTTTGTATACAGATATGTATCTATTATACACGATATATATTTTGTGATCTAATCCTGTATAACCCGTAGTTGCAAGTGGGTGATCTCTAAAATACTACTCCATCAGTACATAAACTATATGCGATATACTCCTATATGGATCATATATCCATATACATGTCCATGTTTATATATACATCATTATATTTACCCACCATATCAATATAGCTCGGCTGTGTAAAAATCCTGTATTGTTGTGCCCTTTAGCTGGTCTAGGGTGGATTGTTAGTTGAGATGCCATATGCTTCTGGATACATATGCAATCTTCTGTGTCAGCTATCCCTCTATAGAATACTTGTGTTAAGTATACATCATCATAATACCACTTATCATATCCCCGAGGGGTACGCTATTGCATCTATGTACTTCATATAGCATCACATGTCCGTTTATATACATATACAACGCCTGTATACATCATTCTTGTATTATATACACTGTAAATAAAGTAGGCCTGTATACCCAATCTAGCCGAGCCTCAGTCTGTAAAATCATCTACGCATGTATGTGTAGAATAATTATATATATATATATATATAATATAGGATCTGTATCCTATCCATAAGGTATTATATATATAGACACAACATAGGATCCGTATCCTATCCATAAGGTATATAGATCAGGTATACAATGTAGGCTATGCATATTCCTGTAGCATGCCTGGGCTCTGGATACGTAATCTGTATATCTATATCCCTAGTGATCAATGAGGCTTGTATACCCCTGTAGCATGCTGGGCTCTGGATAATCATCTGTATATCTATCTCCCCTATGGATACAATTGGCTCTGTAATCCCCTGTAGGTGCCCGGGCTCGGGATATACCATCTGTATCTCCTAATACCCTATGGATACAATTTGGGCCTGTATCCCTGTAGGAGCTACGGCTCTGGATTCTCATCTGTTATTCTATATACCCTTGGAACAATTGGGCTCTGTATACCCCTGGTAGATGCCTGGGCTACTGGATACATCATCTGTATATCTATAACCCTATGATACAATTTAGCCGCTGTATACCCCTGTAGATGCCCGTTCTGGATACATCATCTGTATATCTATATACCCTATGGATACAATTGGGCTCTGTTATACCCCTGTAGGATGCCTGGCTCTGGATACATCACTTATATCTATATACCCTATGATACAATTAGGCTCTGTATACCCTGTAGGATGCCCGTGCCTCTGGATACATCACTGTATATCTATATAATACCCTAGGATCATTGGCTCTGTATACCCTGTTAGCATGCCGGCTCTGGATATACATCTGTATATCTATTACCCTATGGATACATTAGCGTCCTGTATACCCCTGTAGGATGGCCCGGGCTCTATACATCGTCTGTATATCTAACCCTATGATACAATTGGGCTCTGTATACGTCAGCTGTATATTGTATTTACCCCCTGTGTGTTCCTATGTGCTCCTGACTGTTAACCCTTGTCTCCCGCAACATGGCGGTATACTGAACAAGCTGAAATGGGACATGGCCTCTGTGACGCCTCATGACTTTATTGAACTTTTCTTGACAAATGTCACTGCAGCCGACCAAAGCAGATCTCATCCGCAAACACGCCCAGATTTTGTGGACTCTCTGTGCTACAGGTACGGGTGTTATAGGAATGCTCGCCCTAACGTTGTATTGTGGATTACTGACTATGGGGGTTAAAAAAATGTGCTGGAAAAGTAAGGTCGTGAGCGACGGCGTTGACCCCTTCCTTCACCTCAGGACCTTGGTTGTAATGAGGCCCCGTGCGTGGCGCGGCAGCTCGCTTTATTGGATGGGATTGGCACGGACAGCGCCGCGCACTGGTGTTTTTGCCAACTGGAAGCCCCCGCATTGTGTATGGGATAATAAGCCTGTCCATTGGAGAGCCGGCGCGGTGCAGCCAAGCAGATCATTGTGTGCTAATGGTCACCCCTCATCTGTGCCAGTGAAAGTGACACCCACTGCTGACGATGCCCCTCGGGGAGCCGCTGCCTCTGCCCACCACAGAGTCATGTGAGGAGTGTTTCATCTGCCAGACCCTGACATGGTGACTACATAAGATGACAGATCTGCCCCTTTAAGAGGGCGTCTACTTATAGATTCCTGGGATCTATATATATATATATATATATATATATATGTATCTCTTTGTATCCTGGGAATCTATAGAATGTAACCAGTTGTTAACATGGTGATCACATGGGATTACAGATCTGCCCCTTTAAGAGTGCAGGATATCCCAGGATATTGATACAATGTAACCAGTTCTTAACATGGTGATTACATAAGATGACGGATCTGCTCCTTTAAGAGGGCGTCTTTGCAGGAATCTGTATATAGAGGAATACAAAGACACACTCTTAAAGGGGCAGATCCGTCATCTAATGTCACCCCCATGTCAGGAACTGGTTACATTGTATCAATATCCTGGGAATCTATATAAAGGGATACATGTATGGGGATTGCAGGAATCTATATAGAGAGACAAGTATATACGCTCTTAAAGGGGCAGATCTGTCATCTTATGTAACCCCCCCATTGCAGGAACTGGGTACATTCTATATATTCCCAAAATATTGATACATGTATGGAGATTGCAGGAATCTGTATATAGAGGAATATAATCCCCATACATGTATCAATATTCTGGGAATATATATAATGTAACCAGTTCCTAACATGGGGGTTACATAAGATGACAGATCTGCCCCTTTAAGAGCGTATATACTTGCCTCTCTATATAGATTCCTGCAATCTCCATACATGTATCCCTTTATATAGATTCCCAGGATATTGATACATTGTACACCAGTTCCTGACATGGGAGTGACATTAGATGACGGATCTTCTCCTTTAAGAGGGCGTCTTTGTATTCCTCTATATACAGATTCCTGCAAAGACGCCCTATTAAAGGAGCAGATCCGTCATCTTATGTGACCTCCATGTCAGGAACTGGTTACATTGTATCAATATCCTGGGATATCCTGCGCTCTTAAAGGGGCAGATCTGTAATCCCATGCAATCACCATGTTAACAACTGGTTACATTCTATAGATTCCCAGGATATTGATACAAAGAGATACATATATATATATATATATATAGATCCCAGGAATCTATAAGTAGACGCCCTCTTAAAGGGGCAGATCTGTCATCTTATGTAATCACCATGTCAGGGCTGGCAGATGAAGCACTCCTCACATGCCTCAGTCTGTGGTGGGCAGAGGCAGCAGCTCCCCGAGGGGCATCGTCAGCAGTGGGTGTCACTTTCACTGGCACCCATTATTCACAGAGCCCACTTTCAGATGTAACTTACTTGCTTGGTTTCTTCCCTTTGTATGAAAGAGGCCGCCATTATAAGGAAAATATTCTCTATTCTCTTACGAGGCACTATGGCCCACTGGGCTAGTTAATACACGCCACAGAACATCGGGCGCCCCCGAGCCCTGGTAAAATGCTGTAACGGGGCACAACTATCAAGTACTCTCCTCAGCCGTCGGCAAAACGACCAAAAAGCTGGGATCAAATCTCTGTGTACGCCTTCCGGATGGGGGACCATGATGGACCCCTTGGTGTGGAGCGGGGCTTCCAGTGCAATGGGATCCCTACGATGAATAACATTAAGAAACCATTTTATTTACAACTTTAGGCCGCATGTAGCTCATCACCAGGCTGCTCCCCGCCATGCCCCCCGCATAATTAACCTGGCCCCTCTGTACCCCCCCTCTATTGCAAACCAGGCTGCCCGGCATGCCCCCCTTGCCCTATCGTTATCCCAGGCCCCTCTAGTTCCCGGCCCTCTTCTGCTTCCCGGCATGCCCCATGCCCCCCGCAGAATTAACAGGCCCCTCTGTGCCCCCCTCTATATGCAAGCACCATGCCCGCCATCCCCCCCGCATAATTAACCTGGCTCCTGGCCTCCTCTGTAACCCCCCTCTATCATCCCATGCTTCTCCGCATGCCCCCCCAGCATAATTACCCTGCTCACTCTAGTACCCCCCTCTATATTCAACCAGGCTCCGCATGCCCCCCGCATAATTAACCTGGCTCCTCTTTACCCCCCTCTATATCACCGCTCCGCTGCCCCCCGCATAATTAACTTGGCCTCCTCTGTACCCCCCTCTATATGCACGCAGCTCCGCATGCCCCCGCCTAAATTAACCATGCCCCTCTGTGCCCCCCTCTAGTATGCACCAGGCTCCGCAATGCCCCCCTCATAATTAAACCGTCCCCTCTGTACCGACCCTGTGACCACCCCCCCTCATATGCACCAGGCTCTCATGCCCCCCCAGAATTACCCTGGCCCCTCTGACCCCCCTCTATATGCACCAGGCTTCCGCATGCCCCCGCCCCCCCCACCGCATACTTAAACCTGGCCCCTCTGTACCCCCACTCTATATGCACCAGCTCTTCATGCCCCCCCCGCATATTAGCCTGGCTCCTCTGTACCCCCCACCCCCCTCTATATGCCCAAAAGGCGTCCGCATGCCCGCCCCACCTTCATTAGCAAATCACCAGGCTCCGCCGTGCCCCCCTCCTCAGATCACCATTCTCCCATGGTGTTCCCCCCCGACTCTTTTACCAGGCCTCCCCGCGCTCTCCCCCCCGCCCCGCAGCCCCCCCGACTCATGTACCACGGCTCCCAGTCCCGCTCGTATCCCCCCACCCCCAACCTTCACTGCACTACCTTTGTCTTATCGTTGCCCTGGCCCCCGCTCTCTGTCAACCCCGTCTATCTCTTTTCCTCCCCCCCCCAGTCAGTTCCCCGCGTCTCTTCCTTGCCCGGGGACGCCCCCGCCCGCCGAGTCATATCCCCCTCCGCCTCAGCCGCCTTTTCCCTGCTCCTCTGACCTTCCCGCCTCGCGTCCTCCTTCCGCATTCCCTCCGACCACGGAAGAGTATGGGTAGGTCCTTCCGCACCTCCTCCAGCTCCGTTCCCCTCAATCCTCTCCCCCCACCTCCAGCGTAGAGGTCTCATAAGTTCCAATCCTTCCCACGAGCCGGCACGGTACATAGAGGAGCAATCCAGGAAGTCGCTGTCCACCCGATTCTCTTCCTTGTCCCACCGCGAAATAGACCCCTCACTCCCAGGGCCCCGCCGGTAACACGGGGCTCAGAAATTTACCAGCCCTCTCATGCACCCCGGGGGGAGCCGGGGCCTCGCCTCCTTCCCCGCACCCGCGGGAGGAGACCGCCTCCCCCTTACTCTTCCTTTCGAACCGCCTTAATTCACCGGAGCCCCACGCCCACTCATCCTCCTCCCCCCTCCACTGGGCCGGGGGCCTGTTCGCGGTTTCCCCTGCATCCCTGGGCACCAGGCTTCTGCAGTGCCCCCCGCACTCAGAACCGGCTCTGCAGTGCCCCCCGCCTCATGCACCAGGCTCTGCAGTGCCCCCCACCTCATGCACCAGGCTCTGCAGTGCCCCCCGCCTCATGCACCAGGCTCTGCAGTGCCCCCCGCCCTTCATGCACAGATGCTGCAGTGCCCCCCCAGCGCTCATCCACATCTTGCTTGTCCCCCATGCCCAGGCTCCGCATTGCCCACACCCGC
Organism: Engystomops pustulosus; assembly: GCA_019512145.1. Classification (NCBI taxonomy): domain Eukaryota; kingdom Metazoa; phylum Chordata; class Amphibia; order Anura; family Leptodactylidae; genus Engystomops; species Engystomops pustulosus. Next base: position 23,746 of record WNYA01000656.1, read on the forward strand.
GGGTATGTGTCAGCTCTTTGCACCACTCCTATCTTGCTATGTAAACAGCCACAAGCCGCACGGCTGGCCCCTTCCTCAGACTTTGTAGACTTGTGCTGAGCCTGTTTCTTGCTGGAGGTTCCCCTGTGAGATCTGCCTGGTAACAGATCTGCTCTGCCATTGGCGGCCGCTAGTGATGAGTGTTCCTAGAACGGCCCCTCCATTACAGGGAGTTCCCTTCATCATTGTAATGTGTGACCACACACCAGGGGGTGGGGGGAGGCTGCAGGACTCACACCCTGATACCACCTGAAAAACTATCCTCAAGCTCCATACCCGAGCTGCGTCCTACAGGACAGATGCACCCATCTCCCCGTCTCATACCCGGCCTGGGGTGTCTCCAGAACCATCCCAATACCCAACCATCTATCCTAGCATATGCATGTGGACAGTGTAAGTGCCAAATGGCCCCACCAATAAACACGTATTTTTGTTTAGCAATGACTACGGGCGAGGTTGGTTAAGGACGAGCTGGACCTAAGGGGCAAGATTATCAGCAGTCTGAAAAGTCAGCAATATTCCCATTGCCCATGGCAAACCAATCACAGCTCCCCTTTAAAATATTCATGAGCACTGTGAAATGAAGATGAGGCTGATGGTGGTTGCATGGGCAACTGGGAAATATTCTGACTTTCGAAGACCTTGATAAATCTCGCCCCAAGTCTCACAGTGCGACATTAGTCACAAAGAGCGACTTAAGGCACGACAGTTCGACATTGTAGGGTCCGACTATGCCCCAATAGGGCCAAAAGGTGGCGACCATGGTAGGTACTACAAAGATGGCTTAAGTACACAAGATGCGCCTGAGGTCCACTCAACATGGCCTAGTCTAAGATGACTAGTCACAAATGGGCGACAGATGGTACTCCAGATGTGACTTGGGTCACTACAAAGATGGGGACCATTATATGGGTCACTACAAGATGGCGCCCATTGTAGGGTACTAGCAAGATGGCGACCATTATAGGGTCACTACAAAGATGTGGGACTTTGGGTCAAAGGGGGGACATGAGGGTTGACTGAAAAGATGCGACCATATAGGGTCACTACAAGATGGCGACCCTTATTGTAGGGGTACTACAAAGTGGCGACCATTAAGTGGTCACTACAACATGGCGACCATTAGGGTCACTACTACAAGATGGCGACCATTGTAGGGCACTACAAAGATGGGACCATTTAGGGTCACTTACAAAGATGGCGACCATTGGTTGGTCACTACAAAGATGGCGACCATTGTGGAGGTCACTACACAAGATGGCGACCATTATAGGGTCACTACAAAGATGGTCGACCATTATAGGTGTCACTACAAGATGGGCGACAATTATAGGGTCAATACAAAGATGGGCCACCATTATAGGTCACTACAAAGATGGCACCATTATTGATACTGGTTCACTACAAAGATGGCGACCATTATAGGGTCACTACAAAGATGCGACCATTAGAGGGTCACTACAAGAGCGACCATTATAGGTCCTACAAGATGGCGACCATTATAGGGTCACTACAAAGATGGCGACCATTTAGGTTACAAAAGATGGGCGCTCTTTAGGGTCACACAAAGATGGGCGACCATGTAGTGTCAACTACAAGATGGGCGACCATTATAGGGTCACTACAAAATGGCGACCATTAGTAGGTCACTACAAGATGGCGCCATTATAGGGTCACTACAAAATGGGGGACCATTGTAGGGTCACTACAAAGATGGCGACCATTTAGGGTCACTACAGAATGCGCCATATGTAGGGTCACTACAAAGATGGCGACCATTATAGGGTCACTACAAAGATGGCGACCATTATAGGGTCACTACAAAGATGGCGCCATTATAGGGTCACTACAAAGATGGCGACCATTGTAGGGTCACTACAAAGATGGCGACCATTATAGGGTCACTACAAAGATGGCGACCATTGTAGGGTTACTACAAAGATGGCGACCATTATAGGGTCACTACAAAGATGGCGACCATTATAGGGTCACTACAAAGATGGCGACCATTATAGGGTCACTACAAGATGGCGCACATTATAGGGTCACTACAAAGATGGGCGACCACTACGATGCGAGGGGTTACTACGAAAGGGCGACCATTATAGGGTCACACCAAGATGGCGACCATATCTAGGGTCACTAAAAGATGGCGACCATTGTAGGGGGGGGGGGATTACAGCTCCAGACACAGGACCCCTAAGTCTCATAGGACTCTACGGATCACCCAAAAGGGACCAGTAACACGGACCCCAAACCATCCGCCAGTGACCTCCATCAGCCGCTGCTTTATGCCGTGTGACTTGACGACTGATCCCAGGTAATGGAGCAAACAGGAGGAACACACCCGATTGTCCCTCGGCAGGAATAAACAACTCGAGAACAATCAGCGTGAGATAAGCGGCCGCCGATCATGTGATCCCATCTCATGAATGGAGACTTAAGGGTGTTCACACCAAGATGAGCCGCAACACGGAGAGCGAGAATCCAACCTGATAGGACACAGTGGGGGGTCATTTACTAAGGGCCCGATTCGCGTTTTCCCGACGTGTTACCACGAATATTTCCGATTTGCGCGATAGTACTGAATTGCCCCGGGTTTTTGCGCACGCCATCGGGAATTTGGCGCATCGGCGCACGGCATGCGCGCGACGGAAAATCGGGGGGGGTGGGCCCGAACGAAAAACCCGACGTATTCGGAAAAACCGCCGCATTTAAAAAAAAAATTGTGTCGCGAAAATTTCACTCACTTATCCTGGATAGGCCGGTTGTATTTCGAGGCATTCCAGCGGACTTCAGCGCAGCAGCGCCACTGGTGGACGGCGGAGGAACTGCATTGATGAATCCCGGCCGGACCCGAATCCAGCGCAGAGAATGCGCCGCTGGATCGCGAACGGACCAGGTAAGTAAATGTGCCCCAGTATGAAGGTCTGATCACTGCACCAGGGGCCAAACTAGGACAATCAGGGCCCCATAGCAAACTCGGGGCCCCTTCCCAAATACAGACTACACTCATACACATACATTAATACACATCACATATACACACATACAGTATATACACATCACATATACACACATACAGTATATACACATCACAGCTACACACACACATATACAGCACATATATCACATATGTGCAATGTGCAGCATAATATGTATATAATGGAGCACATCCTCCATTCTGTCAGGATGAATGATGGGGCCCCCTGACACTATGGGCCCCATAGTGGCTGCTACTCCTGTATTTACACCTCTGCACTGCACCCACAATCATTGCATTCATGATCACTGCACCCACAATCATTGCATTCATGATCACTGCACCCACAAACATTGCGCTCATGATCACTGCACCCACAAACATTGCGCTCATGACACGCACCACAAACATTGCGCTCATGATCACTGCACCCCACAATCTTGCATCATGATCACTGCACCACAATCATTGCTCTCATGATCACTGCACCCACAATCATGCTACATGATCACTGCACCCACAATCATTGCCCTCATGATCATGCAAAAACCCACAATCATTTGCGCTCAGATCACTCACTGCAACCCACAAACATTGCGCTCATATCACTGCACACAACACATTGCGCATGATCACTGCAACAACCACAATCGGCTCATGATCACTGCCCCACAAATCATGCGCTCCCATGTGATCACTGCACCCACAACATTGCTCATGATCACTGCACCCACAATCATTCTGGCTCATGATCCTGCACCCCATCATTGCGCTCATGATCACTGCACCCACAACATTGCGCTCATGACACTCACTTGCAGCAAACCACAATCATTGCATCCAATATCACTGGCACCCACAATCATTGCGCTCATGATCAGTGCCCCACAATCATTGCATACATGATCACTGCGACCCCACAATCTGCGCTGATCACGAATCACTCTGCCCCACAATCTTGCATTCTTGATCACTGCGCACCCACACTCATTGCGTCTCATGATCACTGCCCCACAATCATTGTGCTCATGATCACTGCACCCACAATTATGCATCCATGATCACTGCACCCACAAGTAACAGAAGCTCCTGAGACACACCTCAGCTTTCCGGGCTCATGAAAAGCAAAGCTGATGGCGTTTGGAGCATGTGAGAAAGTGCACGCACATAATGTGATCACCCAGCTTTCTCCCAGGTACAGAAAGCAGGAGTGAATGGCCTCAGTAGGAGGAGGGTTCTCAGGGTGTGGAATTGTTCTGCAGACACTTGTGGCCTGAGCGCAGCAGCGGCCGTGTCTGGGGCCTTGAAATAATTCACAGGAATAAAATTCCCCCAGGAGATTGTGCGGGATCCCGGAGGAGGAGCCACGGAAACCGTCTCATTCACAAAATAATCAGAGAATCCTACTGCTTCCGCACCGCCCACCCACGTCCGCTCACTGACCGCTCGCGCCCCCACCACCGGCACCACACCGCGGCATATGTCCCACTTCATGGGCAGCACTGAGCAGCGTGAGTGCAGTGCAGCAGCGATCGCGGTCGTCAGAGCTGCTCGAGTGGTGGCACCATGCACGCAGCAGCAAGCTGAGGCAAGATTAGCTTAGGGACGCTGTAGCAAGAGCTGAGGTTGACAGATGCAGCAGAGCTGAGGGGACAGTGCGCAGAGCATGAGGTGCACAGATTGCACAGCTGAGGTGGACAGATGCAGCAGAGATCTGAGGTGGGACAGATGCAGCAAGCTGAGGGGACAATGCAGCAGAGCTAGTGCACGATGCAGCAGAGCTGAGGTGGACAGATGCAGCAGAGCTGAGGTGGACAGATGTAGCAGAGCTGAGGTGCACAGATGCAGCAGAGCTGAGGTGGACAGATGCAGCAGAGCTGAGGTGGACAGATGCAGCAGAGCTGAGGTGGAAAGATGCAGCAGAGCTGAGGTGCACAGATGTAGCAGAGCTGAGGCGGACAGATGTAGCAGAGCTGAGGTGGACAGATGTAGCAGAGCTGATGTGGACAGATGCAGCAGAGCTGAGATGGACAGATGCAGCAAGTAGGTGAGATGTAGCAGAGCTAGGTGACAGATGCAGCTGCTAGGTGGACAGATGTAGCAGGGCTGAGGTGGACAGTATGTACAGAGCTAGTGCTACAGATGTCTGGCAAACTTAGGTGGACAGATCAGCAGAGCTGAGGTGGACAGAGTATGTATGCAGACTGAGGTGGACAGATGCTGCAGAGCTGATGGTGGCACAGATCTCCATTACCTTTATTACTGTGCACAAATGATGCAACAACCAATGACAGACCACTCTGCTGCATCTCCGTTTGTTTGAGGTTGTCAGGGATGAACTGTAAGCCTGTTGCCACCATTCCTGTTGTGTGGGGGTGGAATGAGATCAGGAGCGTAAAGACTCGAGCCTTGTACCTGCATATTGGCTGCAGCTGGCAGTGATTTCAGATCATGTAACATTATCAAGGCAAAGTGCACAATACGCAGTATAAGGCAGGCTTATATGGACAGTATCTACAGAGGCATGGTATAAGAATGATGGTATATAGTATGCATGCTGCACAGTGTATAGAGGCACAGTTATATGGGCCATGGTACGATGGTGCAGATATAGATGCATGGTATACAGAGGCACGCTGCACAGTATACACAGGCAGTATATCGAGGCATGGTATAGTGGGGCATGGGTATATAGGGGCAGTATATAGAGACATGCTGCACAGTATATAGAGGCATGGTAGGCACAGTATATAGAGGCATGCGCACAGATATAGAGGCCCCAGTACGGAGGCATCGCCGCACAGTATATAGAGGGCATGTTGCACAGTATATACAGGCAGTATATGATGATTTTTTCACAGGTATAGAGGCCCGTATATAGAGGCATGGCTACACATATATAGAGGCATGTATATAGGCACAGTATACCAGAGGCATTTGTCACAGTATATAGAGGCATCAGCCAGTAATAGCTGCAGTAACAGGGCCATGGATATATGTCACATGGTATACAGAGGCATGTTGCACAAGGTTACTAGAGGCATAGGAGGAATATAGGTGGATATAGGCACAGTATATAGAGGCCTATGTATATAGGCACTCGATATAGAGGCATGCAGCACAGGATATAGAGGCAGTATATAGAGGCATGCAGCACAGTATATAGAGGCATGGTATATAGGCACAGTATATAGAGGCATGGTATATAGGCACAGTATATGGAGGCATGTTGCACAGTATATAGAGGCATGGTATATAGGCACAGTATACAGAGGCATGTTGCACAGTATATAGAGACATGCAGCACAGTATACAGAGCATGTTGCCACGTAATATAGAGCAGTATATAGAGGCAGCTATAGAGGCATGCAGCAAAGTGTATAGAGGCATGTGCACAGTATAATAGGCTGCCATGGTATATAGGTGCAGCCTGGTATCCAGAGGCTTTGTCTCCCACTAGGGGTATATCTCTATTAGGCTGTGCAGCCTCCTCACCTCCTCCCCCAGGCATCATCATTGTTGCAAGGGAGGAGGAGGAGGAGGAGGACCGGCCATTTAAGCTGAGCCCCTGCTCCTCTTTCTCTTCTCTCTCATTCCCTCTGTTGCACGGGCTCCCGGAACACCCACCATGGAGCTGCTGTTCTGTGAGGTGGACACCATCAGAGGGCCCATTCTGGACCGGAACCTGTCTGACGGAGCGGGTCCTGCAGACTATGCTGAAGGCGGAGAGACCTGCTGCCCGTCCAGCACTACTTCAAGTGCGTCCAGAAGCGGATCCTGCCCTACATGGGAGAAGATCGTGGCCAATGGATGCTGGAGGTGGTTGCTGGTGCTGGGGGCTCCTGCTCTCATTTTACTCCTTACCACCCTTGTCAGCTCCTGCAGAAACCTTCCCAAATCCTTGTCTGAAATCCTGCAAAACTCTCCGGAATAGAAGCCAACCTTTCTTAGTCTCTTTTTATTGCATAACTATTTAGCATTTGTTGTTACATTGTGCAGACCTCTCTCTCTCTGGTCATATACAATGTATGTGGGTGTAGCAAGCAGGCCGGTTGGTCACTGTGTTGCATTGGGAGAGCTCGGCTCTGCTACATCTGTAACATTTGCACCCTGAGCCCGGCCCAGTCTGGACACCAACTTCTCCCCCCCACCCCCAGGTCTGTGAAGAACAAAATGTGAAGAGGAAGTTTTCCCCACTGGCCATGACTATCTGGACACGTATTCCTTTTCTGTGGAGCCGCTCAAGAAAGCCGATTACAACTCTGGGGGCGTCCTGCATGTTCCTGGCATCCAAAATGAAGGACGACCATCCCTCTAACAGCGGGAGAGCTGGTGTATTTACACGGATAATTCCATCAGGGCCGGAGGAGTTACTGGTAATTCCTGTTTACTGTCCATAAGCGGGCTGCGGTATGTTCTCCCCGGGCCCTTTGTGCCATAAAGGGGCCCATTTAGTGCTGCAATCTTTTCTAGGGTCACCACCATAAGCGGCGCTTCCTTTGCGGTCGGTCACAATGCGCGAACAAACTGGGAATGTTTTGGAGAAAAAAAAAAGGAGCGTATAATGCAATTTCCTATGAAATCAGGAACAATGTAACATTATGTACCACGCCTCGACCACATGCGGGGCCATTCGCTGAGGATCTGGCGCCCTCACGAGAGGAAGGCTGCAACTGCACCCAACCTGTAACTAACTTCGATGCTGGGAGTTTGTAGTTCTACTCTACTACAACAGCTTGAGTTGTAAAGTTACTTCCGCTACTATTCCGTCCGTGACATAGATTATTATTATATCAATAAACATTTGTGTGCAAATCACTATATATGACCCCCCCATGCCAATACTATACTATCCTCTATACCATCCCTTCCATCATAGATATGTAACTCACATATACCACCCCACAATGTCACATATACACATATAATACCACCCTGTGCATATTATATAGCACATATACAACACACCCACATTACCCATAATACCATCCCTGTGTCATGTATATATCACATATACACCCAACGATTATACCCATATAACTATCCACTATGTGCGTAGTATAATCATCAATATACAATCACCACATGCACATAACATGTATTGTATATATATACTCATATTCCAGCCCTGTACATAGTATATATCACATATACACCCACATATACCATATTCCCGCCTGTAATAGTATCTATCACTATACAAAACCCCATATACACATATGCCATCCCTGTGCATCGTATATATCACGTATACACCCAGCAATGCCATCGTGTAGTATACACATAGCTATTATACTTATATACAGGTACATATGTATGTACACCTGTATGTAAGTGTGATCTACATCATGTATATACCCTGTAGTTGCAATGTGGGATCTGTATACCTCATAAGTATACATCTTCATATATCTTAGAGACTACATACGTCTATAGGATCTCTATCCCTATATAGCATGCCGTGTTTAATATAATCATATATATTTACCCACCATCTACATATATCTCGGCTTGTAATAAAAAAAATCCTGTATGACCCAAAGCCTGCCCAAAACATGCGCTACATATGCATCTTCTGTGTATCTTGTAGCCTATGCATACTTGGTGTATGTAGTACCTTCATCTATATACCACTTTATCTATATGCACTAGGGGGATACACTATTGCTCTATGTACCTCATATGCATGCACATCGTCCTTATATATCTATATGACAGCCTGTATACATGCATCTAGATTTGATACCTGTAAATACAAGGTATATATATATATATATATGATACAACATAGGATCCGTATCCTATCCATAAGGTATATCAGCAGGTATACAATTGGGTTGATACTCCTGTAGCATGCCTGGGCTCTGGATACGTAATCTGTATATCTATATACCCTATGGATACAATTGGCTCTGTATACCCCTGTAGGATGCCTGGGCTCTGGATACGTAATCTGTATATCTATATACCCTACTATGATACAATTGGGCTCTGTATACCCCTGTAGGATGCCTGGGCTCTGGATACGTAATCTGTATATCTATATACCCTATGGATACAATTAGGCTCTGTATACCCCTGTAGGATGCCCGGGCTCTGGATACATCATCTGTATATCTATATACCCTATGGATACAATTGGGCTCTGTACGTCAGCTGTATATTATATTTACCCGCGTGTGTGTTCCTATGTGGCCCTGACTGTGTAACCCTTTGTCTCCCCGCAGATCATGGAGCTGTTAATACTGGAACAAGCTGAAAGTGGGACATGGCCTCTGTGACCCCATGACTTTATGAACATTTTCTTGACAAATGTCAACTGACTGCCGACACCAAGCAGATCATCCGCAAAAACGCCAGACTTTTGTGGCTCTCTGTGCTACAGGTACGGGTGTTTATAAGGAATGCTCGCCTAACGTTGTATTGTGGATTACTGACTATGGGGGTTAAAAAAAAATGTGCTGGAAAAGGTAAGTCGTGAGCGACGGCGTGGAGCCCCTTCCTTCAGCCTCAGGAGCCTTGTATGTAATGAGGCCCCCGGTGCGTGGCGCGGCAGCTCGCTTTAATTGGATGTGATTGGCACGGAGCAGCGCCGCGCCACTGTTGTTTTGCCAACTGGAAGCCCCCGCATTGTGTATGGGATAAATAAGCGTCCATTGTGAGAGCCGGCGCGGTGCAGCCAAGCAGACATTGTGTGCTAATGGTCACCCCTCATCTT
>WNYA01000656.1:33556-82128 GCA_019512145.1 Engystomops pustulosus
GACAGAATTTCCAGCAATCTCCATACATGTATCAATATTTTGGGAATATATAGATTACCCAGTTCCTGCATGGGGGTTACATAAGATGACAGATCTGCCCTTTAAGAGCGTATATACTTGTCTTCTATATAGATTCCTGCAATCCCCATACATGTATCCCTTTATATAGATTCCAGGTATTGATACACATGTAACCAGTTCCGACATGGGGGTGACATAGATGACGGATTGCCCTTTAAGAGTGTGTCTTTTGTATTCCTCTATACAGATTCCTGCAAAGACGCCTCTTAAAGGAGCAGACGTCATTTGAATCACATGTTAAGAACTGTTAATTGTATCAATATCCTGGGATATCCTGCACTCTTAAGGGCAGATCTGTAATCCCATGTGATCACCATGTTTAACAACTGGTTACATTCTATAGATTCCCAGGATACAAAGAGATACAATAAATATATATAAATAGATATATATAGATCCCAGGAATCTATAAGTAGACGGCCTCTTAAAGGGGCAGATCTGTCATCTTATGTAGTCCACATGTCAGGGTCTGGCAGAGATGAAACACTCCTCACATGACTTGTGGTGGGCAGAGGCAGCGGCTCCCGAGGGGCAATCGTCAGCAGTGGTGTCACTTTCACTGGCACAGATGAGGGTGACCATTAGCACACAATGTCTGCTTGGCTGCACCGCGCCGGCTCTCACAATGGACGCTTATTTATCCCATACACAATGCGGGGGCTTCCAGTTGGCAAAACAACAGTGCGCGGCGCTGCTCCGTGCCAATCACATCCATATAAAGCGAGCTGCGCGCGCCACGCACCGGGGGCCTCATTACTAAAGGGCTCCTGAGGTGAAGGAAGGGCTCCAGCCGTCGCTCACGACTTACTTTTCCAGCACATTTTTTTTAACCCCCATAGTCAGTAATCCACAATACAACGTTAGGGCGAGCATTTCCTTATAACACCCGTACCTGTAGCACAGAGAGCCACAAAAGTCTGGGCGTGTTTGCGGATGATCTGCTTGGTGTCGGCAGTCAGTGACATTTTGTCAAGAAAATGTTCAATAAAGTCATGAGGCGTCACAGAGGCCATGTCCCATTTCAGCTTGTTCAGTATTAACAGCTCCATGATCTGCGGGGAGACAAGGGTTAACAGTCAGGAGCCACATAGGAACACACAGCGGGGTAAATACATATATACAGCTGACGTATACAGAGCCCAATTGTATCCATAGGGTATATAGATATACAGATGATGTATCCAGAGCCCGGGCATCCTACAGGGGTATACAGAGCCTAATTGTATCCATAGGGTATATAGATATACAGATGGTATATCCAGAGCCCAGGCATGCTACAGGGGTATACAGAGCCCAATTGTATCCATAGGGTATATAGATATACAGATGATGTATCCAGAGCCCAGGCATCCTACAGGGGTATACAGAGCCCAATTGTATCCATAGGGTATATAGATATACAGATGATGTATCCAGAGCCCGGGCATCCTACAGGGGTATACAGAGCCCAATTGTATCCATATCGGGTATAGATATACAGATGATATATCCAGAGCCCAGGCATGCTACAGGGGTATACAGAGCCTAATGATACATAGGGTATATAGATATACAGATGATAATCCAGACCCAGCATCCTACAGGGGTATACAGAGCCCAATTGTATCCAGGTTATTAGATATACAGATGAAGAATCCAGAGCCCGGTCATCCTACAGGGGGTATACAGAGCCCAATTGTATCCATAGGGTATCTATAGATACAGATGGTATATCCAGAGCGGGCATCCTACAGGGGTATACATAGCCAATTGTATCCATAGGGTATATAGATATACAGATGTATATCCAGAGCCCAGCAGCTACCGGGGGTATAAGCGCATACTGATAATAGGGATAAGAGATACAGATTACGTCCAGAGCAGGCATGCAAATGACTCTGTACAGAGCCTCCTGTAATACGATTATTCTTACTTATGGCTAGGGACGGATCATATTGGGTGTGTGTAGTATACAATCACTAGGATAGGATACAGGATCCTTATATAAAGATATATATATATCTAACAAATCCTGAGTATAAGTGATATTACAGCCGAGGCTCGTATATGTATAAAGAGCCACCTGATGACGTGTGATTAAAACATAGATGATGTAAAGGCTGTCACTAAGCTATAAAGGACAGGTGCGAATCTGTATATAGAGGAATATAATCCCCATACATGTATCAATATTCCGGGAATATATATATATAATGTAACCAGTTCCTGACATGGGGGGTTACATAAGATGACAGATCTGCCCCTTTAAGAGCGTATATACTTGTCTCTCTATATAGATTCCTGCAATCTTCATACATGTATCCCTTTATATGGATTCCCAGGATATTGATACAATGTAACCAGTTCCTATCATGGTGATTGCATAAGGTGACAGAGCTGCATGTGTGTATCTTATATAGATGCCCAGGATATTGATACAATGTGGCACCTGTCCTTTATAGCTTAGTGACAGCCTTTACATCATCTATGTTTTAATCACACGTCATCAGGTGGCTCTTTATACATATACGAGCCTCGGCTGTAATATCACTTATACTCAGGATTTGTTAGATATATATATATCTTTATATAAGGATCCTGTATCCTATCCTAGTGATTGTATACTACACACACCCAATATGATCCGTCCCTAGCCATAAGTAAGAATAATCGTATTACAGGAGGCTCTGTACAGAGTCATTTGCATGCCTGCTCTGGACGTAATCTGTATCTCTTATCCCTATTATCAGTATGCGCTTATACCCCCGGTAGCTGCTGGGCTCTGGATATACATCTGTATATCTATATACCCTATGGATACAATTGGCTATGTATACCCCTGTAGGATGCCCGCTCTGGATATACCATCTGTATCTATAGATACCCTATGGATACAATTGGGCTCTGTATACCCCCTGTAGGATGACCGGGCTCTGGATTCTTCATCTGTATATCTAATAACCTGGATACAATTGGGCTCTGTATACCCCTGTAGGATGCTGGCTCTGGATTATCATCTGTATATCTATATACCCTATGTATCATTAGGCTCTGTATACCCCTGTAGTGCCTGGGCTCTGGATACATCCTGTATATCTATACCCGATATGGATACAATTGGGCTCTGTATACCCCTGTAGATGCCGGGGCTCTGGATACATCATCTATATACTTATACCCTATGGATACATTAGGCTCTGTATACCCCTTTAGGATGCCTGGGCTCTGGATACATCATCTGTATATCTACTTAATACTCCGAATGGATACATTGCTGCGTATAACCCGCCTGTCATCAGCCTGGGCTCTGGATATACCATCTGTATATCTATATACCCTATGGATACATTAGGCTCTGTATACCCCTGTAGGATGCCCGGGCTCTGGATACATCATCTGTATATCTATATACCCTATGGATACAATTGGGCTCTGTATACGTCAGCTGTATATATGTATTTACCCGTGTGTTTTCCTATGTGGCTCCTGACTGTATAACCCTTGTCTCCCGCAGATCATGGAGCTGTTAATACTGAACAAGCTGAAATGGGACATTGGCCTCTGTGACGCCTCATGACTTTATTGAACATTTTCTTAAATGTCACTGACTGCCGACACCAAGCAATCATCGCAAACACGCCCAGACTTTTGTGGTCTCTCTGTGCTACAGGTACGGGTGTTATAAGGAAATGCTCGCCCTAACGTTGTATTGTGGATTACTGACTATGGGGGTTAAAAAAAAATGTGCTGGAAAAGGTAAGTCGTGAGCGACGGCGTGGAGCCCCTTCCTTCAGCCTCAGGAGCCCTTTAGTAATGAGGCCCCCGGTGCGTGGCGCGCGCAGCTCGCTTTATAATGGATGTGATTGGCACGGAGCAGCGCCGCGCACTGTTGTTTTGCCACTGGAAGCCCCCGCATTGTGTATGGGATAAATAAGCGTCCATTGTGAGAGCCGGCGCGGTGCAGCCAAGCAGATCATTGTGTGCTAATGGTCACCCCTCATCTGTGCCAGTGAAAGTGACACCCACTGCTGACGATGCCCCTCGGGGAGCCGCTGCTCTGCCCACCACAAGTCATGTGAGGAGTGTTTCAATCTGCAGACCCTGACATGGTGACTACATAAGATGACAGATCTGCCCCTTTAAGAGGCCCGTCTACTTATAGATTCCTGGGATCTATATATATCTATATATATATATATTTATTGTATCTCTTTGTATCCTGGGAATCTATAGAATGTAACAGTTGTTAAACATGGTGATCACATGGGATTACAGATCTGCCCTTAAGAGTGCAGGATATCCCAGGATATTGATACAATTAACAGTTCTTAACATTGTGATTACATAAGATGACGTCTGCTCCTTTAAGAGGGCGTCTTTGCAGGAATCTGTATATGAGGAATACAAAAGACACACTCTTAAAGGGGCAGATCCGTCATCTATGTCACCCCCATGTCCGGAAACTGGTTACATGGTATCAATATCTTGGGAATCTATCTAAAGGGATACATGTATGGGGATTGCAGAATCTTATAGAGAGACAAGTATATACGCTCTTAAAGGGGCAGATCTGTCATCTTATGTAACCCCCCATTGCAGGAACTGGGTAATTCTATATATTCCCAAAATATTGATACATGATATGGAGATTGCAGGAAATTCTGTACTATAGAGGAATATAATCCCCATACATGTATCAATATTCCGGGAATATATATATATATGTAACCGTTCCTGACATGGGGGGTTACTAAGATGACAGATCTGCCCCTTTAAGAGCGTATATACTTGTCTCTCTATATGATTCCGCAATCTTCATAATGTTCCCTTTATATGGATTCCCATGATATTGATACATGTAACCAGTTCCTATCATGGTGATTGCACCTATCATTGTGATTTGCATAAGGTGGACAGAGCTGCATGTGTGTATCTTATATAGATGCCCCGGATATTGATACAATGTGACTAGTTCCGAGACATGGGGGTTACATAAGATTTATAGATTCTGCTCTTTAAGAGGGCTCTACTTATAGATTCCTGGGATTTCTCCATACATTTGACCAGTCCATCATACGGCAATGACTAAGATTACAGTCCGCCCCTTTAATAGGGCGTCTGTATCCTCTATAATACAGATCTGCAATTAACCATTTATCATGTGTCACCAATACACGTATGGGTGACTCTAACCGGTGAGGTCCATGACGCGGCATAACCACGCCAGGCGGGAGGTGTAATGATCCGTGGGCGCTTAGTTGTCACCAAACTGCTCACAAATGATTTGCCCCCCCCCTCCACCTTTTTGGGAATGTTCACCGAGACCCGCTTTGTTGCGTGTCACTTCTGTGCCGGTTCCCGCACACGCCGCCCTGACGGACTGTAGACCCTGACCCGCAGTCTGTACCAGTGTGTTTGGTTCACCCCTGTGTGCGGCGGGTGACATTGCCCGGCCGCGCTGACCTGATTGTGAGCTCCGGCCCGCTGACCTGCTGAATGCACACCGTGTTCACAGGGTCGGGGCGGCTCGTCTTTTGGAGTGCGTGATACTTGATCCCCTCGCTGTTGTGTTCCCACAGGGTAAGTGCATGCGTCGTCATCAGATTCCCCGGCGGTCAACGGATATTTTTATAGGACGTGTAGGATATACAATTACAGCTCCGCCCATCTGTCACCGCTCCAGAGGTTCTGATACTCCAACTCCCAGCCTGAGCCACATATTCAGATGATAGTGGTAGTTCAGTACTGCCGGGTTTGTCACTGTATAGAACGCTCCTGCTCCCTGGAGGTCTATTATCTGCCGAATATCTATTACAGATTGTTCTATCTCCTGGTGTGATGCAGAATTGTGGAACCAAACTATCTATTTAGTTTGTCAGTCTTGTCTACTATTTATTCTATCTATCTATCTCCTATCATATCTATCTATTTCTATCTATCTATCTCCTATCTATCGATCTCCTAATCTATCTATCTATCTTCTATCTATCTATCTATCTTTATCCTATCTCCTATCTATCTATAGTATCTATCTTCTATCTATCTATCTCCTATCCTATCTATCGCCTAATCTAATCTATCTCCGTATCTATCTATCCTCCTATCTATCTATGGATCTCCTATTATCTATCATCACTCCTATCTATCTATCTATCTCTCCCTCCATCCTCCTGTTCTAATGACACACATGATTCCGTGGGGTGCATGTTTTTTCCTTTGTGGCAGTGCCGGTATTAATGTGCTCTTTCCCCTTGCGTTGCGGCGGGGGGTGGGTGATTGTCCCCTGGTGCGTCGGGAAGCGTTGCGCCCCTTGCTCGGAGCTGTGAGGGCAGTTCCCGCCTGTTGCCTCTGCTTGCTGTGATTGAATGGTCCTCCAGTGTGATTTGGCGGCCATGAAAGGCTTTTCATTCATGCTCTCAGACGGGAGGGGACGTCTCCTCTTACATGGTGGGGTCCCCCCCCCCTCCCTCAAGCTTTTGCGCGGCCTGGCCCCTGCTATGGTGTCCCTTCATGGTGGCTGCCGCTCTTTTCTTGAGCTTGTTTATATTTCTTTTGGATGAAGTCTGGATAGGCGCGGCATGTGCGGCGGCCCCCTTTTCTTTTTGTGCCCGGTCAGGTTTAAATCATCTCATCATCCCGCCTTTCTCTCTTGTTCCTTAGCGTTCACTGCGCGAGATGAAGCAATGGGGGTCCTCGACATTGCCTGACATCACTCGCAATGGCAGTGTTCGGGGGCCCCCTGATTAATATGCCCGAAATTAGTGGTCTCCTTCCCCATGATCCCATCCCGCCATTAAGAGAATAATAACCCTGGACGTTCCGCCTGTCGGGTATGAGACCCTCCTCATCAGCCCCCGCCATAGCGCTGACCCCCGGGGATTCCTGGGAGAGAAGATACTCCTTATACTTAATTGTAATCATTCATATTCATTCATTTCATTTTATTACATCTTGGAGATGAGGGGGTTCTAAATGGGGAGTACTCGAGTACTTGGCCAAGAATCTACTACGTGTTCTTCATGTCCTTAGTTGGTGGGAAGACCTTAAATCGGGAAGAAACTCTTAGACTGAGCAATGTACTTCATAATGGAGCATAACGTTTTGAAAGATGGCGCATAGACTTTTCCCTAAATGGGGAGTGGGATTTCTTGGGCTGATTACTGAGTCATAGATGGGGGTACTTTCCTAGATGTCACAACATGGCTTTCCAAGGCGAGATGCTCTAAATAAATTTTCTTCCCGATTTGAAGGTCCATCCACCAACAGTGTGACTGTGAAACTCCGATCCTCAGCCCAGTGAATCTCTCCAAAGGTTCTTGGACATGGGGTGCTGTTTTCGGTGGCTTGAAGAGTCTCTAAGATGGTCTTTGCCTCCTTGTTTGGTAGAATATTTCTTAGATGGAGCAATGACTTCAACATCGTAGCTTCTGAAGTGCTTGAGTATTGGCGCATGGTCTTCCTAGCATGGTAAGTGAGGTTTCTTAACATCTTCTGATTGAAGGATCCGAGATGTTGCATAGGCTTCCCGAATTGTAATTTGAGGTTCTTAGATGGTGCCTCGGCCTTCCTTGATGGTATATGAAGATCCCTCGGATGAATGTCTGGTAAGGTTTATGATGTCCCTGCCTTCCTGGATGTTACTGAGATATCCTCATGAGATGATTCAGGAACTTCTTAGATGGTAAGAGGTTTCTTAGGTGCATTTACTTCCTAAAGATGGTATGTGAGATCCTCGGCTGCTTATGGTAGAGGTTCATATGAAGTGTGCGTGTACTCCTGATGGTATGTGAGATCCTCGGATGATGTTGGTAGAGGTTTTCTTGATGGTGCATGGACTTCTTTGATGGACTTTTTTGGACTCTTGGTAGGCTCTATACAGAGACGGTCCATGTTTTACCCAGGAGTAATATACGATCCTCGAGGCATTGGTACAGCTCAATGTCCTGTAAAGGGTTCCCTTGCTCTTTCTCAGCGTTGGGCCAGCTGTGATTAATGACGCCAGCATTTCAGTATTCTATTAGAAGGCTTAAAGAGAGTAATAAACAACAGCACATAGCACGGAGGGGGGGGTGTTCTGCCTTTGTGTCAACATTCATTTTTCAGAGCATGGTCCTAAAACAACTTCAGCAGCCATGACTCTGCAAACACTACATCCCCCCAGAAGTGCCGTCCGCCTCGGGATGTTTGTACTACTGGCGCGCCCGTTGTGGGGGCAAGGATGGTCATACACTATGGGGGCAGTAGGGTGCCTCTTAACACTACCATCCCCCACCCACCCCCCATGCCATCTACCCCAGGATGTTGGGATCTGATATACCCAATGGGGTCAGGATGATCAATACACTATGGGGGTAATAGGGTGCCTCTAACATTACCCCCCCTAGTGCCAGCTGCCCCGGGATCTGTGGACTGACTGACCATGGGGGCAGGATGGTGTCATACACATGGGGGAAGTAGGGTGGCCTCTAAACATTGCATCCCCCCCGTCGCCGCCTGCCCCGGGAATGTGTGTACGACATGACATGAGGGCAGGATAGTAATGGGGGCAATAGGGTGCCTCTAACCCTACATCCCCCCCCCGCCAGTGTCCACTGCCCCAGGATGTTTGTACTGATATGACCATTGTTGGGCAGGATGGGTCTACCTCATACTACATGGGTAGTGTGGCGTCCTCTATTTAATGCGAATGGGTGATGACCTCCTAGATTGCAGCTCTTCCTTCACCATTTTTACGTTTATTCTTTGCTGGCAATCTTCTGCCGCGGAGGAGAAGGCGTGGATTATTCCCGCTGACTGGGGCAGTCCGGCCTCTTCAGGAAACACGAGACCTCCTTTGTATTACCTACAGCAGAGGCCGCTTGGTCCGAGGTCCCAGTGTTCCCGGCACCCTTGTGTCCCAGCAATGGATCGGGTGCCGCCTGTGTTTGGGACCCCCCAGCACATCGCTCTTTGTCATGTGGATGGTTCGATCTGGGGTCTCGCTGTGTGATGTCGCCGTGACTTGGTCAGGTTTGCTGTGACAACGGATTTTCGAAGGTGCCATCCTGGTCGGAATAGGCCTTGCCGGTCACATCTTTATGACTAAGCACTCGCTGTCACTTTTGGGAAACCATTCAGGCCTTAATCCTGGGGCGGAGGGGGTGGGGACTATAATGTGCCCGCCGGAGGGAGAGCGTACCAGGTCACTTTACAAGCCGAGATGGAGTCTTTTGTGCAAGGAATGTAAAGTGACTTTTGATTGTGTTACATGACTTTGTACTGTACCCCGACAGGGGGCTGCCGCCTGTGGCCGGCTTCTTACAGCCTTTGTCCGGATAAACTCTTAGTAAGACATTTAAGACATCTGCCACGGGTCCGCAGGCGTCAGCTTGGACGTGTCTGTGAACCATGAACTGTGTCGTATTTACCGCCTTATGAATTCCTTCAATACTAAGATTGAACATGGCAATAGAATACGTTTTACTTGTGGAACGGCGCCATACTGACTAAGGCTGCCTCTGGTAAATTGTCCGCTCAATGAGTTGTCCCCACCTTGATGATATTTATACTGAATCTAAGCACTTGAAACCACAGTTGGGGCCACCCTATTATAGCGACTGTTGGGTTGCTTCAGCTCCTGTTCCAAGATTTGGGAGCCTGAGCTGTCGTAAACACCGCTGACCACTACACGCGACTTGTGCTGTTCACTAGACGGTCCTCTGTGTTGATTCCAATAGCAGGAGTATATGGACCACTCTTTTAATCAGTGTAATATATTAGGAAAAGCTTCAAATGAGTAAAGCTGGCAATGCACGACACAGCCTATTGACAATGGGGGCGCTATATCTAATCATAGATCCTTCTCTTGAATTCTATAACTTTTGACTAATCCGTATCCCTCTTCTTCCCTTGCAGATGTAAAGTTTGTATCCACCCCCCCCTCCATGATCGCAGCTGGGAGTGTAGCAGCCGTCCATACGGGTCTAATTTGGGAACACGACAGCAATCTTCTCTTCTCCGCAACCTCACCCTCTTCTATCAACAAGTCATCAAATGTGACCCGTAGTAACCTTCTATGAGATTGTAAAGCTTACAGTAGCCGGTGTTTGTGAGGATTGGTGGGGGGGCTTCTGACCCATGGCCTTTGACCTTGAGTGATGTCACTCCATTGAGCGGGAGGCTGTCATCATTGACCCAATGAGAGGCCGTTCACCCAATCCGCCCACAGACGGTCCGTGGTATCACCCATTGACATGTAGGTCACCTTGGCCACGTACGTACACATCGAGGTAATCGGGGCCTCCTGGAGTTGTATGGCCGCCTCAATGCTGTGTACTCCAGGTTACAGGATTTACGCGTGCGCCAGCCCTGGTAACAATAACACAACCCCCCTGACAAATTGACAGCCGCTCATCAGGTGATAACAACAAACAGAATCGTGCTTCTCTTTCTTTTCTGGGAAGTGAATTAGATTTTCCACATGGTTTGGCACTGACTCTTTCTTTCCTTGGTAACACCATTTAGAGTCCCCTCTGCGGACTCTGCTGACTCAGCAAATTGTAAAATACACCTTCTGTGATGAGAAGGAAGACGCCGGCAATAATCAGATGACTGAGGTATGATGCACATTGTGCCATTACACCAGCCCCACAACATGGCCGCCACTGTCTGTCCTTTCTCCAAATGAGCTGCTGTGGTCTACACATGGCCGCCTCTGAGTCCCGGCTCCTTGGGAACTCCTTTTTGTTTCTGTCCACCACATGGCCCGTACTTTTCATGTTCTTTCGCCTCGAAACTAATCTGATCCAGCTCAATTGGCAGCCAGTTTTCATATGTTCCTGACTCCTCGAAGCTGATCCTGTTTGTAGGCCATAAATGGCCACCGGTTTCTGCATCCTGTTTATGAGGAGCTGATCTGGGCCGGTCCCCAACATGGCCGCCTCTCTCTGTATCTGATCTCCTCAGAGGGCCTGCTTGTCTGGTCACAACATGCCGCCACTCCTCTGTATCCGATTTCCTCAGAAGCTGATCTGGGTCTGTCCACAACCTAGCCGCTGCCTCTGTATCCGGCACTCCGCAAAACTTCTTTGGATCCGGTCCGCAACATGGCTGGCACTCTCTGTATCCGTCTCCTCAGAAGCTCTTTGATCTGGCCCACAACATGGCCGCCACTCTCTGTATCCTGATTTCCTCGAAGCTGATCTGGGTCTGTCACAACCTGGCCCTGCTCTCTTATCCGAATCATCCGCAGAAACTTCTTTGATCCGGTCCACAACATGGCCGCCACTCTCTGTATCCGATCTCCTCAAAGCTTCTTTGATCTGGCCCACAACCTGGCCGCCACTCTCTGTATCCCGATTTCCTCGGAAGCTGATCTGGGTCCGTCCAACATGCCGCCGCTCGCTGTCCGGTCCACAACAGTGGCCGCCACTCTCTGTACCGATCTCCTCAAGAATCTTCTTTTGTCGGTCCACAATATTGCCGCCACTCTCTGCATCATGACTCCTCCTTCCTCAGGAGTTGCTCTGATTTTCCTGGATTTTAAGTAGCTTTCGTCTGATTCTGTTTTTTGGTCCGCTACCACAACATGGCCGCCATTTCTCTTTCCCCTCCGTCCTACTCCTCGCTGCTTTTTGGTGGTAAAACTTTCCGGCCCTAGAAGTAATTAGGGGGCATGGCCAGTTAGTCCTCAATCGTATAATTTAATTTTCCCTACATTGTGGGCCGCAAGATCTGAGTAAGTGAGCAGAAATTTTTTGGCAGTAAGTAGCGGAGGGTTAAAGTAAGTGCCCCCGTTTTCTCGCTGCCTCAAGCAATTTCCATCTGACC
Source organism: Engystomops pustulosus (assembly GCA_019512145.1). Taxonomy (NCBI): domain Eukaryota; kingdom Metazoa; phylum Chordata; class Amphibia; order Anura; family Leptodactylidae; genus Engystomops; species Engystomops pustulosus. The sequence continues at coordinate 45,425 of WNYA01000656.1, forward strand.
GGCACAGAATTCTGTGAAACACATGTCACGGGGGCGGGGCCGCACAGATACCTTTATTAGGGCCCGTGTGGTTAGAGGAAGATGAAATTATCCTGAGCGTATTACCCAGATAACAGCATTGTTCTCTGTTATCAGCCGCTACCCTATGCCTCTGTTTTCATTTGATTACTTTGTGTAATTTCTGTTTGTTTTTTAATTGCCCACTAAAGCAGTTTTTTTCTTTTGTTTACATTGTCTTTCCTTTGAGAAGTTTGTTGAAGAATACATCACAAACAGGGCTATTTTCTTTCACTTTATTTATACATTCCTTGAAAAACAACAGGTAAACCTTCTCATGTTTACTTCATGTATAATGTTTCCTAGATTTTGAGATGTGGAATACAAAGTTCTGTGCCGCAGCACTGAGCTGCGCTGTCTTAACGCGTTTATAGACTATATATTGCTTTTGTTACCCATGGCAATCCAATCAGGGCAACGGCTTCATTTATCCAGATCAGCCAGGATTTGAATCAAAGCAAAGTTCTGATTGGTGTGTTTAGGGTGCACACAGTATGTTCAGTTTTGAGAAAAATGATGCCCTGTTTGTTGTTTTTGTTTCAATTAACTTTATTTCAGACAAACACTGGACTTTCCTTAAAAATTTGGACCTAATTTTAGTAACCCTTGATCCTAACCTATTTTTATCTTCTCTTTCCCTCACCAGGAACTAGTTTTCTACGGTCCTGCATGAACAGATCGATTTTTCTCCTAATCCAGTTTGCGTCACGCATCCCAACAGATCAATATTTCCACAGACCCAAAGTTTCCCCCCGTGATAGACTAACAAGGGACCTTTCCTGGCACCCCCACCGATGTCCGGGACGTCAACATCGGATTACGGAATTAGGGTGGGGGAAAAAAAAATCAAAAATCTGACTTTTTTTGGGAACAGAATGTGAGGAGCCTACTGTCTTCTTCCCGGGAATGAAACGTCTTCCCGATCCCTATGGACGTATAATCCTCTTTGACCTAAAAATATAACGCGGAAAAAAAAAAACTCTCAGAAAAAAAACAAAAAAGAAATAGTATTCGTCATGAGCCGCCGCCGCCGCCAACCGCGGGGTTTGTGCTAGAAAAAAAAAGAGAATTTTTTATAAACAGTAATCACTAGTTTTCTATTATATATTTGTTCATGTCTGTATGTTGTAAAGATAGACATTAACACAAGACCAATGTCCTCCATGGGATGTACTTACTACAAAAAACAAAAAACTTATTTTGGTTCCTTATGTGTAAATCGCCATTTTTTTAAGGTATGAAGAGCGGTTATAGAGTTTTTTCCAATTTTTTCTTCTTCCCTTTTGCTTTTTTTTTTTTTGCGTTCTTCGCCTTCTCTATCTCTGTTGCTATCATGTAGTCACTTTATATCCTCTCCATAACTTCCGTTTTTTTTGTTTTTTAACGCCTTTTTTATCCTCTTCATTATGGAGGGTTCTGTAACCCATAGTATATGTTTAGTATAGGTTGCATTACTAATTGTTAACCCTTTTTATTTATTGGCTTTGATTGCCTGCGCCTAGGGCTTTAGGATGCCATTTTTTTTGGTGTTTTTTTTTTTCACGGCTTTAGTTTTTCCACCTCTATTGTACTTTTACTCTATTCTTAAGAGATAGCGATGGTAAGTATATTTTATATTTTATAACTTTGATAAATTTTTTTTTTTTGTAGGCTGCCTTTTTTGTTTAAGCAAAAAAAAAAATAAAAAAAAAAAAAAGAGAAGCGGAAAAAATTTTCACAAACTGGCTCAGCCCCTCCCCTTTTTTTTTTTCCCTGCACCGTGTACCCAGCCTCAATATTGTCCAGGAATCACCCCAGACCATCTTTTTCTTTGTGGTGTTTCTATTCTAAAACCCTTCCATTTCAAGCACTTTGGGTCTTATTATACGTTTTTTAGCGTTTTTTATGTTTATTTGGGAATCAACAACAAAATTGAATGGTTTTGGGAATCGGCATTGGTAACCAACGGCAAGCAGTGATTACACTACTATTAACTCATCTGGGCAGGGGGGGCGGGGCTCTGCGGCACAACGGCATATTTCTGGGGAGTTGTAGTACGTTACTGGCGCCATTGTAGAAGGGCGTTGCTGTCCTTAAGGTATAGACTACGCGAATCTCGGCGATGGTCAAAGATGCCGCCGTCGTTAGTACGAGCTCGGGAGCCTCCCCCCTCCACCGGGTCTTTAGAAAATGTGTTTAAGAATAGGCGGCCGCAGCCGTCGCTGGATCTGTTTTTTCTCCTTTAGCCATGTGAAACCGCGGCTGCTGTGTCCTGTTTTTAACGTGTTTGCTAAGGGCAAGTTAGATTTAAGGCTTTACCAACGTTTTAAATGGTTTTTTTCTTTTCTTTGTTCTTTTTTTTTTTTTTTTTTTTCAACCCTAAACTAGATACTTATCGCTAGGCTTAAGTCAATATTTTATTGGCAGAGATCCTCAGAGGCCAGTCACCTGTAGAGAAAAAAACGATACTAAAATGTCACTGTCCCCTTTAAATAAATTCGTTTCATTGGCCCCTCGCCCCTCACCGATTTCTCGATTTTCCGGACACAAGGCCGAAATTTTTTTTTGGGAATGTGGAGATGGTGTACTTGAAATGAACCTGTCTCAAGGCCCCTCCCCCTCACCCGACCACTTTATGGTTAGCTAACAGAAACACAAATTTCTCAAAAAAAAAAATTTGCACATTTAACCTTTTTGTGTTTTGCTTAAACTACGGATAGTTTTTTTTTTTTTTGGAAGGGAAAGCGGTGACTACGGAGGAGGAGAATGTATTGTGGCTGCGCAAAACGTGAGAAGGAAAAAACAATTGCCCTCAATGGTGGTTGATTGTTAGCAAGAAAAAAAAAAAAAGTTTTTTTTCAAAATAAGGAAAAATAAAAAATGGGAAAAAAAAAAAATCTGACAAAAAGGAGGATTTCTCCCGTTTTATTCAAAGCTGCTAGGATTTGAAAACTCCAGCATGGTTTTTGAAAAGTTTTTTTTTGAGAAAAAACAACAAAAAACACAAAACAGTGCTTTTCTGTATCTATGTCGTTGTTTTATTTTTTGGCTGCTATGACTTCGTAGTCCGTTTTGTTATGTCATGTCTTATTACTGCCATATCTAGAAATTTTTTTAATTTTTCTCATAAGAAAATTATATTGTCGCCTTTCATGTACTTTTTTTTTTTTTTGTGTTTTTTTATTTTTTGTCAGTTTTTTTACTTTCATGTGATTACTGGCGCAATCCAAAAGATAAAAAAAAAAAATTCCTGTTTTTTTTTTCACTATACCTCATGTCTCTCGTTGTTGTCACAGCCAGGTATCCGTAGACCTCCGCGTCGGAACGGCGTATGTACCTGGTTCACGGAATTAGCATTATTGGTCTGTTTTTTGGAGTTTTTACGTTTTTTTTTTTTTTTGGGGGGGGGGGGAGAGTTGCAAAACGTTCCATAGATTTCAGATTTGTATTGGAATTTATCTTAAAGGTTGGTTGCGTGTAATAATGGTGTGTTAGGTGCAACTGAGCCTACACCCGGGTCTAAGTCTAGGAGCCAAGTTCATTGTCATCTTTTATGGATTTTGGAAACTTTCCGGGCCTAGGACCTTAGAGATAGAACTGTAACCACCTCACTGCAGTATACTATGCCAATAACGTATGCTAGAAGAAGACGTTTTTGGATTGATTGTTGTGGGGACCAGAAAACTTTTAGATGTTTGGACTCTTCGATGAACCATCACTGTGGCTTCCAGTAGATAAAGTTTAAGTTGGCGAATAAAACCTGGTTCAAATTAGAAAGAATTTACAAAAATTGGGTCAGCATTTTTTGGATTGACCTGACTAAGGTCTACCTTTTAGAAAGTTTTGGACTGATGGGTCCGCCTGTTGAACTTGAGCCACTCACTGCCAGTAGACTGAGTTTGGACTCATTCCGAAAGTCAGAACTTTGATTGACCCTTTGGGGGTCTTTGGAATTTGGGCTCGAATGTTCTGCGTACCGGAAGTTTCATTCATCTACTCAATGCAGTAATACTGAGTTGGCCGATTGCGTTTTGTTGGGTCAATACTAGTAGGAGTTTTTGGATTGACCATTGAGGGCCTGTTAGAACCTTAGAAGTTTTTTTATGGACGGGATGGGTCAGCATGCTGGAACTTTAACACCCACTCTCCCTGTGCCCAGTAGACTGAATTGTACGGGCCGATTCCGAAATAGAACCTTTGATTGACCCTTTTGGGGAGGTTCTTGAATTTTGGAGGACTCAAATGTTTGCGTACCCGAACTTGCATCCACCTCATGCCAGTAGACTGTGAGTTGGCCGAATTGCTTTGTTTGTTGGGTCAATACTAATGATAGTTTTTTTGGATTGACTATTGAGGGCCCATAGACCCTAGAAGTTTTTGGCTTGGATGTGGTCAACATGCTGGACCTTTCCCGCCACCCCTGCCAGTAGACTGAGTTGGACCCGGGCCAATCCCGAAAGTAGTTAGAACTTTGATTGACCCTTAGGATGTCATGTAATTTTGGACTCAAAGTTTGCGTTCTGGAACTTCGTCCACTCGATGCCATAGAGACCGAGTTGGTGCCGTTGTGGTTGTGTTTTGGTAATAGTTTTTTCGGATTGACCTTTGTTTTGGCCTATTAACTCTTTTTGGAACTTTTTGGCATGTTGGTTCAGTAGAAGTGAGTTGGACCACTCCTACGTGTATTCCCAATGGAAAGAATGGTCTCATGTTGCACCTCTGGGGGGGGGGAATTTTTGGGTTGTCGAAGCAAACGTGCTTTAACCATTTGATACCACTGCTGGTTGTTAGATGAAGTCTGTCGTCTGGAGAGTAGGTACCCCCCGTCCCACCAACCCAGAAAACAGCGATCTGGATTAATGGAAGGTGCTCAGTGCCTCCCCCCAAAAAAGGGGGGGCACCACTTCCTCAAAAACATCACTGCAAACCAGCTGACCTCTTACGTGGAAAAATATTTAAAATAGAGAAAATTTAAAAAATAAAGCCGAGCTGGTTTCTGCATTGCTGCTAAACCAATCCAAATTGGTAGGTAGTGAGAATTTTTACAAAAATAATTTATGGGTTATTTAATATTTTTGTTTTTTTGTATCTTAATCGCCAGGGTTCCACGCGTTACGTGAACGCCCTGTCCAAGAAATAAATCATAATTCCAGGAATCCTTTTTGTTTTACCGTTTACTCCTCAAAAAACTCTTCTGTGTCCGTATGTTTGAAAAAAAAAACTTCTGCGATTTCTGTTTTTTTATTATTTTTCTTTCCGGACCAAATGTGATAACGGCCCGGTAAATTTTTTTGGTGTGGTTTTTTGTCTGATTTTTGCGGGGGCAGCAGGTGAACAACTCCTTTTTCTCACTCTTGTGACTTCCTTTAAGGCAAAGTCTATTGTTCGTGTTCTGAGAGATGAGTAAGGTTACGTTATTTACGGTTCTCTCCTCTCTCGTTGATAATTCTCCAGTCCGTCCTGTTATGGCAAATCCTGTTTCACATTGGACGTTGACACGCACATTGTCAGCCGTCACCGACAGACCGTTATCTAATACATTACTCTTGAATTGACATAAGTTGAATGACATAACAAAAAGTTGAATGACATAAAAAAAAAAAATCGAGGAATAAAACCCTTCAAAAACTTCTTTTGTGTGTGTGGTCTTGATTTTTTCCAGGTGCACTTTACAAGCTTCGTCTTTTATGTGTAGCTTGTCTTAGGCGCAGTGTGGCTGTCTTATCAACCGTCACTGGAGGCGAGTGTGGCCGTCTAAATCAAGACGTCTGAGAGGCGCAGTGGTGGCCGTCTTATCAGACTTCTTGGAGGCCGCAGTGTGGCCGTCTTATCATACGTCTTGGAGGAGCATTGTGGCCGTCTTCTCAACGTCTTGGAGGCGCATGTGGCCGTCTTAATCAGAACGTCTGGGAGCTCAGTGTGGCCGTCTTTCATACGTCTTGGAGGCGGCCGTGTGGCCGTCTTATCAGAACGTCTTGGAGGCGCAGTGTGCCCGTCTTATCAGACGTCTTGGAGCGCAGTGTGGCCGTCTTAATCAGACGTCTTTGGGAGCGCAGTTGGTGGCCGTCTTATCCAGACGTCTTGGAGGCGCAGTGATGGCCGTCTTATCAGACGTCTGGAGGCGCAGTGTGGCCGTCTTAATCAGAACGTCTTGGAAGGCCAGTGTGGCCGTCTTATCAGACGTCTTGGAGCGCAGTGTGGCAGTCTTATCAGAGTCTTTGGAGGCGCATGTTGCCGTCTTATCAGACGGTCTTAGGTAGCGCAGTGTGGCCGTCTATCAGACTTTCTTGGAGGCGCAGTGGGCCGTCTTATCAGACGTTATTGGAGGGCGCAGTGTTGGCCGTCTTATCAGAACGTATTGGAGGCGCAGTGTGGCCGTCTTTCGACGTCTTGGAGGCGCAGTGTGGCCGCTTATCAGACGTCTTGGAGGCGCAGTGTGGCCGTCTATCATACGTCTTGAGGCGCAGTGTGGCCGTCGTATCAGACGTCTTGGGGCGCAGTGTGGCCGTCGTCATCAGACGTCTTGGAGGCGCAGTGTGGCCGTCTTATCAGACGTTTGGAGGCGGCAGTGGTGGCCGTCTTAATCCGACGCTCTTGGAGGCGCAGTGTGGTCCGTCTTTTCAGACTTCTTGGGAGGCGCATTGTGCCGTCTTATCAGATGGGTTTTTTTTTTTTTTTATTTTGGGGGGGGGGGGGGCGTCTTGGAGGGCTGCATGTGGGCCGTCTTATCAGACGTCTTGGAGGCCGCAGTGTGGCCGTCTTAATCAGACGTCTTGGAGGCGCAGTGTGGCCGTCTTATTCAGAGACGTCTTGTAGGCGCAGTGGTGGAAGAATTATTGTGTGGGCCATGATTGATTCTAAAAACATAGCTCAAGATTGAAACCGAAACGGTTTACAATGCCCTTAAGGGAATTGTCCAGCACCTTAATTTTGATAAAAAAGATAAATATGTGATTAATCTAACAAATATATAGAATCTCGCCAATCCTTTGTCGCTTCACCGCTGCAGCAATCACGGAATCCTGAAATTCACAAGGGGCATGGGGGGGGGGTGGGCCGGTATTTTTGGCAATTTATAATGTTTCTTAGCTTAGTTTTTTTTGAAAAAGGTCTAAGCAAAAGTTTGCAACCCACTTGGGTGGAGCTCAATGGTGCAGTGTCAAAACTAGAACATTATGAGTCTATTTGGGTTTTGGATAACCTCTTGTTGACACAAGCTTTCATCACCTACACCGGATTCACAGGGGTTTTGTCCTGCTACATGCTCTACTTATTGGGCAAATTATTCTATAGCACTCCCCGCAGGAGAGAGTAGTATTACTCCCATCCCATGAATCGTGTATATGTCAGTCCTCCAGAGACCTGTAGATGCTGGATAGTGGATCCCATCCCTGGATACCAGATGAGGGTCCATGCCCCCCCCCCCCCCCTCCTAACCAGGATGGCCAAATAGGGTATTTAGAGTTCCCTCTGTCTGCACAAGGCGCGGGTTCTTGACTGGCGAGTAGCCTCCCGGTTGCGAATGCGGCTTGTTGTCTGTAATGGTCCCATTGCTCGGTAACCGATTCCGTTGGCATTTTTGGACACTTTTTCATCCCAAAATCTGCCAAGCCAGGAACACGACGGCCCACACCAAGCCACACAATACCGGGTGGGTGGGTGTGGGGGTGCGGCTCATGTGGTGGTGGGCCGCGGTGAGTGATTTATTTATGCTCCGCTATGTGGCTGATAAACACTGCAGAATCACACAAGTCATTGGACATTCTCCGTACAGTAATTCCTGTCCGCCGCCGAGCATCGGATCAAACATTTTGTTTTTTAATTTTTTCTTTTACATTTAGGTGAAATTTAAAAAGTGACAGTCCAAAAGTTCTGAGATCCTGTGACTGTCCGAGTAGAGACACTTCCTCCTTGATTCTTAGCTATGTGGGAGAAGATTAAATACCAACCTTGTCCGTCTCATTCTAAAAAAACACTAAGAAAGGCACGCAAGTGTAGGATACACCCCCCGTGCACGCTGGAGAAGCTACAATCCTGGAAATATATCACTATTCCTGCCTGCTACTAACCACATCGACAAAAGCTGATTACACATGCTCTCCATGGGACAATCATAACACTGGCTGCAGAGCGCACAGAGCACCGAGCACAGCAGTTGTTAGGTGATTACACATCTCTCCACTGGACAATACATACACTGGCTGCAAGAGAGCATCAGAGCACCGCAGTGTGAGGTCTGATTACACATCTCTCGGGGACAATACATAACCCTGCTGCAGAGAGCACATAGCACAGAGCACAGTTCAGTGTGAGGGGTATACCCATCGTCTCCACTGGACAATACCTAACACTGGCTGCAGATAGCACAGAGCACAGCAGTGTTGAGTCTGATTACCAATCTCTCCGGGGACAATACTAACACTGCTGCAGAGAGCACAGGCATCGAGGCACAGCAGTGTGAGGGGTGATTACACATCTCTCCAGGGCAATACATAACAACTGGCTGCAGATAGCACAGAGCACAGCATTGTGAGGTCTGATTACACATCTCTCCAGGGACATAACATAACCTGGCGGCATAGAGTAGCAGCGCACAGCAGTGTAAGGTCTGTATGACACATCTCTCCCGGGACAATACATAACACTGGCTGCAGAGAGCACAAATGAGCACAGCAGTGTGAGGTCGATTACCATCCTCCAGGGTACAATACATACACTGGGCTGCAGAGAGCATGAGGAGCACAGCAGTGTGATGGGTGATTACACATCTCTCCAGGGACAATACATAACACTGGCTGCAGAGAGCAGAGAGGGCACAGCAGTTTGAGGTAATGACCTACCATCTCTCCATGGACAATAACTAACTGGCTGCAGAGAGCCACATCAGTGTGAGGTCTAATTACACATCTCTCCAGGGACAATACATAACACTGGCCTGCAGAGAAGTACATAGCACCATCAGTGTAGGTCTGATTACACAACCCCCCAGGGACACTACATCACTGGCTGCAGAGAGTCACAGAGCACAGCAGTGTGGAGGTCTATACACATCTCTCCAGGGACAAACATAACACTGGCTGCAGAGACCCAGAGCACAGCAGTATAGTCTGATTACACCTCTCTCCAGGGACAATACCTAACACTGCTGGCAGAGAGCACAGCCGCACAGCAGTGTAGTCTGATTACACATCTCTTCCGGACAATACATACCACTGGCTGCAGAGAGCACAAGCACAGCAGTGTGAGGTCTGATTACCCACCTCTCAGGGACAATATATAACCCTGCTGGCAGAGAGCACAGAAGCCAGCATTGTGAGGTCTAATTACACTTATTTCCAGTGACAATACATAACACTGGCTGCAGAGAGCACAGAGCAGCAGCATTGTGAGGTCTGATTACCACTCTCCCAGGGACAATACATATACACTGGCATGGCATAGAGCACAGAGCACAGCAGTGTGAGGTCTGATTACACATCTCCTCCAGGGACAGTACATAACACTAGGCTGCAGAGAGCACAGAGCACGCAGTGTGAGGTCTGATTACAACAATCTCTCCAGGGACAGTAACATAACACTGTCTGGGCAGAGAGCACCGACGCACAGCAGTGTGAGGTCTGATTACCATCTCTCCAGGAACAGTACATAACCTGGCTGCAAGAGCAGCAGAGCACATCAGTGTGAGTCTGATTACACATAAACTCTCCAGGACATACATAACACTGGCTGCGAGAGCACAGAGCACAGGCCCGTGTGATGGTCTGATTACCCATCTCTCACATCTCTCAGGGACAATACATCAACACCTGGCTGCAGAGGCAGCAGATCACAGCCTTGTGAGGTCTGCATTAACTGGCTTCAGATAGCACAGAGCACCATGTGAGGACATGCCCCCTGCACTTGCAGAAGCTACAATCCAGGAATATAAACCCATATATCACAGTCCTGCTGCTACATTCCCTTTTACAAGATGTTACATAAGAAACACTAGATATAAGGGGGGTCCTGGAGTACAGGATATTAGGAGTAGTAGTAGCTGTGTCTCAGTGGATTCTTGTCCATCTGCCCACACGCGGCTGCCATGTTAGAAGGGTCCTGAATACATGGAACAGCTGGGGGGCCGTAGCCTGCAGCTGCACATCACTGCCGCCTCGGTTGCCGGGCAGAACAGAAGGAAGGAGAGAAGTATCCGACTCCTGGGACAAAGCCGGACACCAACACGGAACATCTAGGGGATAATTCGATTTATCAAAAGCCTCTAACCTCTGTCAGTGACCCCCGACCTCCACCAGCGCCATCCATCAAAATTATCTGCATATAATGTCTATAAAGCCGGCAGCCCCCCCCCCCCCCTCCCCCGCCAATAGTGACAGAAACTAAGCGCCCCTATATTTCACATCACAGCAGTAGAGCGGCCGCGGTAGGTAGTGTGTCACGACATACAGACATAGTGCAGAGGTGGGTGTATAGGGTGGTTCGTAGTCAGGACGCCGGAAGGAGGTTGGGCCCATCTGCGGCGGGCCTCCGGCAGAGAAGTGGGCGCGGCACAAGTAGGTGCTCTACAGGTGGACCGTTCAGCAGGGGATAGAAGGGCCCGTAAAACAGAAGAACTCGATAGCATTGGTTCTGGCCGTCTCCAAGGCCCCTGCCCCCGTGCCAACACGCGCCCTAACACTACAGCTGCAACAAACGGTTGTTATGCCCCTGCCACTTCCATGGTGACCTGCGCAAAGCCCGGTGCACCCCCTGCCCTCGATGTGACCTGCGCCCCTGTTCTTCCGTCTAGGATCTATCTTGCCCCTTTAACCTCCAACCTCCTGTGTCCATGTAGCCCTCTGTATGTAGATGAAGCCTTGGCCGCCATCACGCGGGGGCGCTATGGCCGCCATCACTCGGGGGCGCTAGGGCCGCCATCACTCGGGGGCGCTAGGGCCGCCATCACTCACTCTCGGGGGCGCTATGGCCGCCATCACTCGGGGGCCTGGTCCGCCATCACTCGGGGGCGCTAAGGGCCGCCATCACTGGGGGCGCTATGGCCCTGCCATCACTCGGGGGCGCTAAGGGCCGCCATCCTCGGGGGCGCTAGGGCCGCCATCACTCGGGGGCGCTAGGGCCGCCATCACTCGGGGGCGCTAGGGCCGCCATCACTCGGGGGCGCTAGGGCCGCCATCACTCGGGGGCGCTATGGCCGCCATCACTCGGGGGCGCTATGGCCACCATCACTCGGGGGCGCTATGGCCACCATCACTCGGGGCGCTAAATGGCCAACCACACCGGGGGCGCTATGATGGCCACCATCCTCTGGGGCGCTATGGCCCACCATCACTCGGGGGCGGCTATTGCCACCATCACTCGGATCGGGGCGCTATTGCCACCATCACTCGTGGGCGCTATGCACCCCACATGCCCTCCTCCATCTACATCCTACAGAATCGATGGTGAGAACCCAGCACCTCTATCACCGTCCTGCACTTCACCCCTCGGCTGCGTCTGTACGTCTCATGTGAACGCGGTCTGAGGATGACTCCCTTCTCCTGGCAGCTGCACCCCTCTTTCTCCGAGGCCTGGAGCGACAGGAACAATGGCAGCGAGTGTAACAGTGATCATGTGACCCGAATAACCAGCGTCATCCCCAGGAATGTCTTTGATCATGAAGGGGGAATAGAAAGCACGAAACTCTAATCCGTTCCCACAGTCCCCGAACGTGACTCAGGCAGCGCCCGGACAATGGCGGCCGGTCATGGATACATTTCCTGCAGAACCCCCCAAATATCCACAAAACGACACCCCAAAATCACCATGTGCACCCGAGAGGAAGGGCGGAACCTTCCCGGATATCAGTCCGTTATAATGTTATGGTGCATGTGTGTATCTTATATAGATGCCCAGGATATTGATACAATGTGACTAGTTCATGACATGGGGGTTACATAAGATTATAGATCTGCTCCTTTAAGAGGGCGTCTACTTATAGATTCCTGGGATTTCCATACAATGTGACCAGTCCATCATACGGCAATGACTTAAGATGACAGATCCGCCCCTTTAAGAGGGCGTCTTGTATCCCTCTATATACAGATCTGCAATGTAACCAGTTTATATGTTGTCACCAATAACACGTAATGGTGATCTAACCGGTGAGTCACATGACCGGCATACCAGCGCCAGGCGGGAGGTGTTAATGATCCGTGGGCGCTGTAGTTGTACCAAACTGCTCACAAATGATTTGCCCCCCCCCTCCCCTTAGTTTGGGAATGTTACAGAACCCGCTTTGGCGCTGTCACGTTATGTGCCGGTTCAGCCGCCCTGACGGGACTGGATGAGCCCCAGTGACCCGCAGTCTGGACCCAGTGTGTTGTGGTTAACCCCCTGTGTGCTGCGGGTGACATTGCCCGGCCGCGCTGACCTGATGTGTGAGCTCCGGCCGCTGAACCTGCTGAATGCACACGGGACCACATTACTGATTTCTCCCTTAAACCCCCCTCATCTCCAAGTTTCTAATGAATAATCCATTTACAGTATATGGAGTATCTCTCCCCAGAATCCCCGTGGGCACGCGGTATGGCGGGTTCTATGTAGTGTCCTATACCCAGACAGGCGCACGTCTCCCGGGTTTAATGATTCTCTTATATGCGGGATGGCTATGGGGAAGGGACCACTAATTTCGGGCATATTAATCAGGGGGCCCCCGACCCTGCACTTGCGTGTTTCACATGTCGGCCCCATTGCTTCATCTCGGCTCATGAACCACCAGGAACAAGAGAGAAACGTCGGAATGAATGATTTAAACCGACACGGGCACAAAAAAGCCCCCCGCACATGGCCACCTATCCCAGACTTCATCCAAAAGAATAAACAAGCTCAGAAAAGGCGGCAGCCACCATAAGGAACACAAACGCAGCCGCCCGCGCACTCCTGAAGGGGGACCCCACCATGTAAAACGTCCCTCCCGTCTGAGAGCATAATGAAAGCCTTTCATGCGCCAAATCACACTGAGGAACATCAATCCCAGCAAGAAGAGAAGGCAACAGGCGGGAACTGCCCTCACATCTCCCGCCAAGGTGGCGCAACCTTCCCCGGCACAGCATGGCACAATCACCCCACCCCCCGCCGCACGCAATGGGGAAAAGCACATATACCGCACTGCCACAAAGGAAAAACATTATCACCCACCGGACTCATTTTACATAGAACAGGAGAGAGATAGATAGTATAGATAGGATATATAGATATATATATAGGAGATACATAGATAGATAGTAGGAAATCAGTAGATCAGGGCTCAGCTCGCTCGGCGTCGCTCTGGCTCCTCCCTCGCTGCTCTCGCCTCGTCTCGCGCGCTCTCTGGCCTCGCTCCTCGCATCGCTCGCTCGCTCTTCGCTCGATCGCTCGCTCGGCGCCAGCTCCTCGCGCTCTGCTCTCTCGCTCTCGCTGCGTCTGCGCTCGCTCGTGCCCTCGTCGCCCCGCCTGCCCTCCCTCGCTCGTTTGGTTTCCCCTCTTCCTTCCCCCCAACCGCACGACGCGAATCAGACACATCTGTATCAGTCATTTCTGTCAGCTCTCAAGACCATCCAGGTTTCCGGAGCTTCTATACATTACATAAGCCAGCAGTACTGACTCTACCACCATCTATCTGCCATCTGTGGCTCCAAGCTGGGTTTGTCAGTATCACACCTTCTGGAGGTGACAGATGGCGGATGTAATTGTATATCCTCCCTCCTATAAAAATATCCGGGACTTCGCCGGGGAATCTGATGACCGCCGCACATGCACCTTAACCCGAAACACAGCGAGGCGGATCAAAGTAACCAGCACTCCCCAAAAGACGAAAGCACGCCGACCCCTTTGAACCACGTTTGACCTGATGTGTGAGCTCCGGCCGCTGAACCTGCTGAATGCACACGTGGTTCAAAGGTCGGCGGCTCGTCTTTGGAGTGCGGTACTTTGATCCGCCTCGCTGTTGTTTCAGGGTAAGGTGCATGCGGCGTCATCAGATTCCCCGGGCGAGTCACCGGATATTTTTATAGGACGTGTAGGATATACAATTACATCCGCCCATCTGTCACCCTCCAGAGGTGCTGATACTACAACTCCCAGCCTGAGCCCACAGATGCAGAATGAGAGTGGTAGTTCAGTACTGCTGGTTATGTCACTGTATAGAACGCTCCGGAACCTGGAGGTCTATGTATCTGCAGAATATCTATGTACAGATTGTTCTATCATCCTGGTGTGATGAAGATTGTGAACCAAACTATCTATTTAGTTCAGTCTTGTCTACTATTTATCTATCTATCTATCTCCTATCTATCTATCTATCTATCTATCTATCTCCTATCTATCTATCTCCTATCTATCTATCTATCTATCTATCTATCTATCTATCTATCTATCTCCTATCTATCTATCTATCTATCTATCTATCTATCTATCTCCTATCTATCTATCTCCTATCTATCTATCTCCTATCTATCTATCTCCTATCTATCTATGTATCTCCTATATATCTATCTATCTCCTATCTATCTATCTATCTCTCCTCCTGTTCTATGTACACATGAGTCCGGTGGGGTGAATGTTTTTCCTTTGTGGCATGTGCCGGTATAATGTTGACTCTTTCCCCCTTGCGTTGCGGCGGGGGGTGGGTGATTGTGCCCCTGGTGCGCGGGAAGCGTTGCGCACCTTGGCGCGGAGCTGTGAGGGCAGTTCCCGCCTGTTGCCTCTTCTTGCTGTGATTGATGTCCTCCAGTGTGATTTGGCGGCATGAAAGGCTTTTCATTCATGGCTCTCAGACGGAGGGACGTCTCCTCTTACATGGTGGGGTCCCCCCCCCTCCCTCGGAGCTGCGCGGCCTGGCCGCTGCTTTGTGTCCCTTCATGGTGGCTGCCGCTCTTTTCTTGAGCTTGTTTATTCTTTTTGGATGAAGTCTGGGATAGGCTGCGCCATGTGCGGGGGCCCCTTTTCTTTTGTGCCCGTGTCAGGTTTAATTCATCTCCGCGCTTCTCTCTTGTTCCTGAGCGTTCAATAGCGCGAGATGAAGCAATGGGGTCCGACAATGCTGACACACTCCAAGTGCAGGGTCGGGGGCCCCCTGATTAATATGCCGAAATTAGTGGTCTCTGCCCCCATTATCCCATCCCGCATATAAAGAGAATAATAACCCGGGACGTGCCGCCTGTCTGGAGTATGAGACCCTCCATCATCAGCCCCCGCCATAGGCCGCTGACCCCCGGGGATTCTGGGAGAGAAGATACTCCATTATACTTCATTGTATCAATTCATTCATTTCATTTTATTACATCTTGGAGATGAGGGGGGTTCTAAATGGGGAGTACTCGAGTACTTGGCCAAGATCTACTACGGGGTTCTAAATGGGGAGTACTCGAGTACTTGGCCAAGATCTACTACGTGTTCTTCATGTCTTAGTTGGTGGGAAGACCTTCAAATCGGGAAGAAAACTTCTTAGACTGAGCATGTACTTCATAGATGGAGCATAACGTTTTGAAGATGGCGCATAGACTTCCTAAATGGGGAGTGGGATTCTTGGCTGATGACTGAGATCATAGATGGGGAGTAAATTTCCTAGATGTCACATGGATTTCCAAGGCGAGATGCTCTAAGAAATTTTCTTCCCGATTTGAAGGTCCATCCACCAACAGTGACTTTGAAACTCCATCTCAGCCCAGTGAATCTCTCAGAAGGTTCTTGGACATGGGGTGCATGTTTTCGGTGGCTTGAGAAGTCTCTAGAGGGTCTTTGGCCTCCTTGTTTGGTAGAATATTTCTTAGATGGAGCATTGACTTCATCGTAGCTTCTGAATTGCTTAGAGTGGAGCATGGTCTTCTAGCATGGTATATGAGGTTCTTACATCTTCTGATTGAGATCCGTAGATGTTGCATAGGCTTCCCGAATGGTATTTGAGGTTCTTAGATGGTGCCCGGCCTTCCTGGATGGTATATGAGATCCTCGGATGATGTATGGTAGAGGTTCTATGATGGTGCCCGGCCTTCCTGGATGTTACATGAGATCCTCAGATGATGCAGGAACTTCTTAGATGGTAAGAGGTTCTATGATGGTGCATGGACTTCCTAGATGGTATGTGAGATCCTCGGATGATGTATGGTAGAGGTTCTATGATGGTGCGTGGACTTCCTGGATGGTATGTGAGATCCTCGGATGATGTATGGTAGAGGTTCTATGATGGTGCATGGACTTCTTTGATGGACTTTTGGACTCTTGGTAGGCTCTATACAGAGACGGTCATGTTACCCAGGAGTATATAAGATCCTCGAGGCATTGGTAGCGCTCATGTCCTGTAAAGGGTTACCCTTGGCTCTTTCTAGGCGATTGGGCACCGCTGTGATTAATGAAGCCAGCAGTTCATTATTCTATTAGAAGGGCTTAAAGGACGAGTAAATAAACAGCACATAGCACGGAGGGGGGGGTGTCGCTGCTTTGTGTCAACAGTTCATTTTTCAGAGCAGGTTCCTAAAACAAACTTCAGCCATGACTCTGCAAACACTACATCCCCCCCAGTGCCGGCCGCCTCGGGATGTGTGTACTGGCGCGACCGGTGGGGGGCAGGATGGGTCATACACTATGGGGGCAGTAGGGTGCCTCTAACACTACATCCCCCCCCCCACCCCCCAGTGCCAGCTACCCCAGGATGTGGGGACTGATATACCCACTGGGGTCAGGATGGATCATACACTATGGGGGTAATAGGGTGCCTCTAACATTACCCCCCCTAGTGCCAGCTGCCCCGGGATCTGTGGACTGACATGACCAGTGGGGGGCAGGATGGGTCATACACTATGGGGGAAGTAGGGTGCCTCTAACATTGCATCCCCCCAGTGCCAGCTGCCCCGGGATGTGTGTACTGACATGACTAGTGGAGGGCAGGATAGTAATGGGGGCAATAGGGTGCCTCTAACACTACATACCCCCCCAGTGCCAGCTGCCCCAGGATGTGTGTACTGATATGACCAGGGATGTGTGTACTGATATGACCAGTGGGGGGCAGGATGGGTCATACATCATACTACATGGGTAGTGTGGCGTCTCTATTCTAAGCTGAATGGTGATGACTCTTAGATTGTCAGCTCTTCTTCCACCATTTTTAAGTTATTCTTTGCTGGCAATCTGCTGCCCGGAGGAGAAAGGCTGTGGATTATTCCCGCTGAATGGGGCAGTCCGGCCTCTTCAGGAAACACGAGACCTCCTTTGTATAGACCTACAGCAATGCCGCTTGGCCGAGGTCCCAGTGTCCCGGCACCATTGTGTCCCAGCAGAATGGAGCGAGGTGCCGCCTGTGTTGGGACCCCCAGCACTCGGCTCTGTTGTCATGATGGATGGATTTCGGCCAGTGACTGGCAGGTTTGCTGTGACAAAGGATTTCTAAAGGTGCCATCCTGGTCGGAATAGGCGCTTGCCGGTCACATATTTATGACTAAGCACTCGCTGTCACTTTGGGAAACCATTCAGGCCCTTAATCCTGGGGCGGAGGGGGGTGGGGACTATAATGTGCCCGCCGGAGGGGAGAGCGTTACCAGGTCACTTTGAAAAGCCGAATTCTTTTGTGCAAGGAAGTAAAAGTGACTTGATTGTGTTACATGACTTGTACTGTACCCCGAGCAGGGGGCGCCGCCGGGGGCCGGCTTCTTACAGCACTTTGTCGGATTAAACTCTTAGAAGACAATTTGACATCTGCCAAGGGTCCGCAGGCGTCAGTACAGTGTGTAGAACCATGAACTGTGTCAGTATTTACCGCCATTATAATTCCATTCAATACTAATGATTGACATGGCATAGAATACGATTTTACTTGTGGAAACGGCGCCATACGTGACTATAGGCTGCCTCTGGTATTGCAGCTCAATGAGTTGTCCACCTGATGATGATGTTACTGATCTAAGCACCTTGAACCCAAGTTGGGGCCACCCTATTATAGCGAGGTTGGGTGCCTGCAGCTCCTGTTCCAGAGATTGGGAGCTGAGCTGTAGTAACACAGCTTGACCACTACACAGAGACTGGTGCTGTTCACTTAGAAAGGTCCTCTGTGTTGATTCCAATAGCAGGAGTATATGACCACTCTTTAAATCAGTGTAATATAATTAGGAAAAGCTTCAAATTGAGTAAAGCTGCAATGCACGACACAGCCTATGGACAATGGTGGCGCTATATCTAATCATAGATCACTTCTCTTGAGATTCTATAACTTTTGACTAATCCGTATCCCTCTTCTTCCTTGCAGATGTAAAGTTTGTATCCAACCCCCCCTCCATGATCGCAGCTGGGAGTGTAGCAGCCGCCATACAGGGTCTAAATTTGGGGAACACAGACAGCATCTTCTCTTCTCAGCACCTCACCCTCTTCTTATCACAAGTCATCAAATGTGACCCGGTAAGTAACATTCTATGAGATTGGTAAAGCTTACAGTAGCCGGTGTTGTGACGGATTGGTGGGGGGGCTTCTGACCCATGGCCTTTGACCTTGAGTGATGCACTCCAGTGAGCGGGAGGCTGTAGTCATTGACCCATAGGAGGAGGCCGTTCCCTAATCCTGACCACAGACGGTCCGTGGTATCACCCCATTGACATGTATGTCCAGCCTTGCCACGTACGTACACATCAGAGGTACTCGGGGCCTCCTAGGAGGTGTATGGCCGCCCTCATGCTGTGTACTCCCAGGTTACAGGAGTGACGCGTGCGGCCAGCCCGGGGTTAAACAATAACACAACCCGGACAAATTGACAGCCGCTCATCAGGTGATAAACAACAGAATCTGCTTCTCTTTCTTTCTGGGAAGTGAATTAGATTTTCCACATTTGGCAGCTGACTCTTTCCTTGGTAAACACCATTTAGTCCCATCTGCGGACTCTGCTGACTCAGCAAATTGTAAAAATAACCTTCTGTGAGGAGAAGGAGACGCGGCAATAATCAGATGACTGAGGTATGAGGCACATTGTGCCATGACACCAGCACACAACATGGCCGCCACTGTCTGTCCTGTCTCCAAAGGAGCTGCTGTGGTCTACAACATGGCCGCCTCTGAGTCCCGGCTCCTTGGGAACTCCTTTTGGTTCTGTCCACAACATGGCCACGACTTTTCATGTTCTTTCGCCTCGAAAACTAATCTGATCCAGCCTACAATATGGCAGCCAGTTTCATATGTCCTGACTCCTCGGAAGCTGATCTGTTGTAGGCCATAATATGGCCACCGGTTTCTGCATCCTGATTTATGAGGAGCTGATCTGGGCCGGTCCACAACATGGCCGCCTCTCTCTGTATCCGATCTCCTCAGAAGCTGCTTTGATCTGGCCCACAACATGGCCGCCACTCTCTGTATCCGATTTCCTCGGAAGCTGATCTGGGTCTGTCCACAACCTGGCCGCTGCTCTCTGTATCCGATCTCCGCAGAAACTTCTTTGATCCGGTGGCCGCCACTCTCTGTATCCGATTTCCTCGGAAGCTGATCTGGGTCTGTCCACAACCTGGCCGCTGCTCTCTGTATCCGATCTCCGCAGAAACTTCTTTGATCCGGTGACCTGATGTGTGAGCTCCGGCCGCTGAACCTGCTGAATGCACACGTGGTTCAAAGGTCGGCG
Source organism: Engystomops pustulosus (assembly GCA_019512145.1). Lineage (NCBI taxonomy): Eukaryota > Metazoa > Chordata > Amphibia > Anura > Leptodactylidae > Engystomops > Engystomops pustulosus. The sequence goes on from WNYA01000656.1 coordinate 65,064, forward strand.
GCTCGTCTTTGGAGTGCGGTACTTTGATCCGCCTCGCTGTTGTTTCAGGGTAAGGTGCATGCGGCGTCATCAGATTCCCCGGGCGAGTCACCGGATATTTTTATAGGACGTGTAGGATATACAATTACATCCGCCCATCTGTCACCCTCCAGAGGTGCTGATACTACAACTCCCAGCCTGAGCCCACAGATGCAGAATGAGAGTGGTAGTTCAGTACTGCTGGTTATGTCACTGTATAGAACGCTCCGGAACCTGGAGGTCTATGTATCTGCAGAATATCTATGTACAGATTGTTCTATCATCCTGGTGTGATGAAGATTGTGAACCAAACTATCTATTTAGTTCAGTCTTGTCTACTATTTATCTATCTATCTATCTCCTATCTATCTATCTATCTATCTATCTATCTCCTATCTATCTATCTCCTATCTATCTATCTATCTATCTATCTATCTATCTATCTATCTATCTCCTATCTATCTATCTATCTATCTATCTATCTATCTATCTCCTATCTATCTATCTCCTATCTATCTATCTCCTATCTATCTATCTCCTATCTATCTATGTATCTCCTATATATCTATCTATCTCCTATCTATCTATCTATCTCTCCTCCTGTTCTATGTACACATGAGTCCGGTGGGGTGAATGTTTTTCCTTTGTGGCATGTGCCGGTATAATGTTGACTCTTTCCCCCTTGCGTTGCGGCGGGGGGTGGGTGATTGTGCCCCTGGTGCGCGGGAAGCGTTGCGCACCTTGGCGCGGAGCTGTGAGGGCAGTTCCCGCCTGTTGCCTCTTCTTGCTGTGATTGATGTCCTCCAGTGTGATTTGGCGGCATGAAAGGCTTTTCATTCATGGCTCTCAGACGGAGGGACGTCTCCTCTTACATGGTGGGGTCCCCCCCCCTCCCTCGGAGCTGCGCGGCCTGGCCGCTGCTTTGTGTCCCTTCATGGTGGCTGCCGCTCTTTTCTTGAGCTTGTTTATTCTTTTTGGATGAAGTCTGGGATAGGCTGCGCCATGTGCGGGGGCCCCTTTTCTTTTGTGCCCGTGTCAGGTTTAATTCATCTCCGCGCTTCTCTCTTGTTCCTGAGCGTTCAATAGCGCGAGATGAAGCAATGGGGTCCGACAATGCTGACACACTCCAAGTGCAGGGTCGGGGGCCCCCTGATTAATATGCCGAAATTAGTGGTCTCTGCCCCCATTATCCCATCCCGCATATAAAGAGAATAATAACCCGGGACGTGCCGCCTGTCTGGAGTATGAGACCCTCCATCATCAGCCCCCGCCATAGGCCGCTGACCCCCGGGGATTCTGGGAGAGAAGATACTCCATTATACTTCATTGTATCAATTCATTCATTTCATTTTATTACATCTTGGAGATGAGGGGGGTTCTAAATGGGGAGTACTCGAGTACTTGGCCAAGATCTACTACGTGTTCTTCATGTCTTAGTTGGTGGGAAGACCTTCAAATCGGGAAGAAAACTTCTTAGACTGAGCATGTACTTCATAGATGGAGCATAACGTTTTGAAGATGGCGCATAGACTTCCTAAATGGGGAGTGGGATTCTTGGCTGATGACTGAGATCATAGATGGGGAGTAAATTTCCTAGATGTCACATGGATTTCCAAGGCGAGATGCTCTAAGAAATTTTCTTCCCGATTTGAAGGTCCATCCACCAACAGTGACTTTGAAACTCCATCTCAGCCCAGTGAATCTCTCAGAAGGTTCTTGGACATGGGGTGCATGTTTTCGGTGGCTTGAGAAGTCTCTAGAGGGTCTTTGGCCTCCTTGTTTGGTAGAATATTTCTTAGATGGAGCATTGACTTCATCGTAGCTTCTGAATTGCTTAGAGTGGAGCATGGTCTTCTAGCATGGTATATGAGGTTCTTACATCTTCTGATTGAGATCCGTAGATGTTGCATAGGCTTCCCGAATGGTATTTGAGGTTCTTAGATGGTGCCCGGCCTTCCTGGATGGTATATGAGATCCTCGGATGATGTATGGTAGAGGTTCTATGATGGTGCCCGGCCTTCCTGGATGTTACATGAGATCCTCAGATGATGCAGGAACTTCTTAGATGGTAAGAGGTTCTATGATGGTGCATGGACTTCCTAGATGGTATGTGAGATCCTCGGATGATGTATGGTAGAGGTTCTATGATGGTGCGTGGACTTCCTGGATGGTATGTGAGATCCTCGGATGATGTATGGTAGAGGTTCTATGATGGTGCATGGACTTCTTTGATGGACTTTTGGACTCTTGGTAGGCTCTATACAGAGACGGTCATGTTACCCAGGAGTATATAAGATCCTCGAGGCATTGGTAGCGCTCATGTCCTGTAAAGGGTTACCCTTGGCTCTTTCTAGGCGATTGGGCACCGCTGTGATTAATGAAGCCAGCAGTTCATTATTCTATTAGAAGGGCTTAAAGGACGAGTAAATAAACAGCACATAGCACGGAGGGGGGGGTGTCGCTGCTTTGTGTCAACAGTTCATTTTTCAGAGCAGGTTCCTAAAACAAACTTCAGCCATGACTCTGCAAACACTACATCCCCCCCAGTGCCGGCCGCCTCGGGATGTGTGTACTGGCGCGACCGGTGGGGGGCAGGATGGGTCATACACTATGGGGGCAGTAGGGTGCCTCTAACACTACATCCCCCCCCCCACCCCCCAGTGCCAGCTACCCCAGGATGTGGGGACTGATATACCCACTGGGGTCAGGATGGATCATACACTATGGGGGTAATAGGGTGCCTCTAACATTACCCCCCCTAGTGCCAGCTGCCCCGGGATCTGTGGACTGACATGACCAGTGGGGGGCAGGATGGGTCATACACTATGGGGGAAGTAGGGTGCCTCTAACATTGCATCCCCCCAGTGCCAGCTGCCCCGGGATGTGTGTACTGACATGACTAGTGGAGGGCAGGATAGTAATGGGGGCAGTAGGGTGCCTCTAACATTACATACCCCCCCAGTGCCAGCTGCCCCAGGATGTGTGTACTGATATGACCAGTGGGGGGCAGGATGGGTCATACATCATACTACATGGGTAGTGTGGCGTCTCTATTCTAAGCTGAATGGTGATGACTCTTAGATTGTCAGCTCTTCTTCCACCATTTTTAAGTTATTCTTTGCTGGCAATCTGCTGCCCGGAGGAGAAAGGCTGTGGATTATTCCCGCTGAATGGGGCAGTCCGGCCTCTTCAGGAAACACGAGACCTCCTTTGTATAGACCTACAGCAATGCCGCTTGGCCGAGGTCCCAGTGTCCCGGCACCATTGTGTCCCAGCAGAATGGAGCGAGGTGCCGCCTGTGTTGGGACCCCCAGCACTCGGCTCTGTTGTCATGATGGATGGATTTCGGCCAGTGACTGGCAGGTTTGCTGTGACAAAGGATTTCTAAAGGTGCCATCCTGGTCGGAATAGGCGCTTGCCGGTCACATATTTATGACTAAGCACTCGCTGTCACTTTGGGAAACCATTCAGGCCCTTAATCCTGGGGCGGAGGGGGGTGGGGACTATAATGTGCCCGCCGGAGGGGAGAGCGTTACCAGGTCACTTTGAAAAGCCGAATTCTTTTGTGCAAGGAAGTAAAAGTGACTTGATTGTGTTACATGACTTGTACTGTACCCCGAGCAGGGGGCGCCGCCGGGGGCCGGCTTCTTACAGCACTTTGTCGGATTAAACTCTTAGAAGACAATTTGACATCTGCCAAGGGTCCGCAGGCGTCAGTACAGTGTGTAGAACCATGAACTGTGTCAGTATTTACCGCCATTATAATTCCATTCAATACTAATGATTGACATGGCATAGAATACGATTTTACTTGTGGAAACGGCGCCATACGTGACTATAGGCTGCCTCTGGTATTGCAGCTCAATGAGTTGTCCACCTGATGATGATGTTACTGATCTAAGCACCTTGAACCCAAGTTGGGGCCACCCTATTATAGCGAGGTTGGGTGCCTGCAGCTCCTGTTCCAGAGATTGGGAGCTGAGCTGTAGTAACACAGCTTGACCACTACACAGAGACTGGTGCTGTTCACTTAGAAAGGTCCTCTGTGTTGATTCCAATAGCAGGAGTATATGACCACTCTTTAAATCAGTGTAATATAATTAGGAAAAGCTTCAAATTGAGTAAAGCTGCAATGCACGACACAGCCTATGGACAATGGTGGCGCTATATCTAATCATAGATCACTTCTCTTGAGATTCTATAACTTTTGACTAATCCGTATCCCTCTTCTTCCTTGCAGATGTAAAGTTTGTATCCAACCCCCCCTCCATGATCGCAGCTGGGAGTGTAGCAGCCGCCATACAGGGTCTAAATTTGGGGAACACAGACAGCATCTTCTCTTCTCAGCACCTCACCCTCTTCTTATCACAAGTCATCAAATGTGACCCGGTAAGTAACATTCTATGAGATTGGTAAAGCTTACAGTAGCCGGTGTTGTGACGGATTGGTGGGGGGGCTTCTGACCCATGGCCTTTGACCTTGAGTGATGCACTCCAGTGAGCGGGAGGCTGTAGTCATTGACCCATAGGAGGAGGCCGTTCCCTAATCCTGACCACAGACGGTCCGTGGTATCACCCCATTGACATGTATGTCCAGCCTTGCCACGTACGTACACATCAGAGGTACTCGGGGCCTCCTAGGAGGTGTATGGCCGCCCTCATGCTGTGTACTCCCAGGTTACAGGAGTGACGCGTGCGGCCAGCCCGGGGTTAAACAATAACACAACCCGGACAAATTGACAGCCGCTCATCAGGTGATAAACAACAGAATCTGCTTCTCTTTCTTTCTGGGAAGTGAATTAGATTTTCCACATTTGGCAGCTGACTCTTTCCTTGGTAAACACCATTTAGTCCCATCTGCGGACTCTGCTGACTCAGCAAATTGTAAAAATAACCTTCTGTGAGGAGAAGGAGACGCGGCAATAATCAGATGACTGAGGTATGAGGCACATTGTGCCATGACACCAGCACACAACATGGCCGCCACTGTCTGTCCTGTCTCCAAAGGAGCTGCTGTGGTCTACAACATGGCCGCCTCTGAGTCCCGGCTCCTTGGGAACTCCTTTTGGTTCTGTCCACAACATGGCCACGACTTTTCATGTTCTTTCGCCTCGAAAACTAATCTGATCCAGCCTACAATATGGCAGCCAGTTTCATATGTCCTGACTCCTCGGAAGCTGATCTGTTGTAGGCCATAATATGGCCACCGGTTTCTGCATCCTGATTTATGAGGAGCTGATCTGGGCCGGTCCACAACATGGCCGCCTCTCTCTGTATCTGATCTCCTCAGAAGCTGCTTTGATCTGGTCCACAACATGGCCGCCACTCTCTGTATCCGATTTCCTCAGAAGCTGATCTGGGTCTGTCCACAACCTAGCCGCTGCTCTCTGTATCCGATCTCCGCAGAGAAGAAACTTCTTTGATCCGGGTCCGCAACACTTGGCTGCAATCTTGTAGTACCGATCTCCGCAGAAACTTCTTTGATCCGGTCCACAACATGGCCGCCACTCTCTGTATCCGATCTCCTCAGAAGCTTCTTTGATCTGGCCCACAACATGGCCGCCACTCTCTGTATCCGATTTCCTCGGAAGCTGATCTGGGTCAGTCCACAACATGGCCGCCGCTCTCTGTATCCGGTCCACAACATGGCCGCCACTCTCTGTATCCGATCTCCTCAGAAGCTTCTTTGATCCGGTCCACAATATGGCCGCCACTCTCTGCATCATGACTCCTCAGGAGTTGCTCTGATTCCTGATTTAAGTAGCTTTCGTTCTGATTCTGTTTTGGTCCGCTCCACAACATGGCCGCCACTTTCTCCGTCCTGACTCCTCGCCTGCTGTTGGGGGGTAGAACTTTCCGGCCCTAGAAGTAATTAGGCAGGGCCAGTTAGTCCTCAATCGTATAATTAATCTACATTGTGGGCCGCAAGAATCTGAGTAGTGAAGCAGAAAATTTTTTGGCAGTAAGTAGCGGAGGGTAAAGTAAGTGCCCCCGTTGTCTCGCTGCCTCAAGCAATTTCCATCTGACCACAGAATTCTGTGAAACACATGTCACGGGGGCCGCACAGATACCTTTATTAGGCCCGTGTGGTTAGGAAGATGATTATCCTGAGCTTAATTACCCAGATAACAGCATTGTTCTCTGTTATCAGCCGCTACCTAGGCCTCTGTTTACATTTGATTACTTTTTGTAATTTCTAGTTTGTTTTTTAATTGCCCACTAAAGCAGTTTTTCTTTTTGTTTACATTGTCTTTCCTTTGAATAAAGTTTGTTGAAGAATACTCACAAACAGGGCTATTTTCTTTCAACTTTATTTATAACATTCATTAGAACACAATCAGGAAACCTTCTTCATGTTTACTTCATGTATAATGTTTTCTAGATTATTGAGATGTGGAATACAAAGTTCTGTGGCCGCAGCCACTGACTGCGCTGTCTGAACGCGTTTATAGACTATATATTGCTGTGTTACCCATGGCATCCAATCAGGGCACGGCTTTCATTTATCCAGAGCCAGGATTTGAATCAAAGCAAAGTTCTGATTGGTTGTTAGGGGCAACACAGTATGTTCAGTTTTGAGAAATGAGGCCTGTTGTTGTTTTGTTTCAATTAACTTTATTTACAACAAACACTGAGACGTTTTCCTTAAAAATTTGGACTAATGTGAGGTAACCCTTGATCCTAACCTATTTTTATCTTCTCTTTCCCTCCCCAGGACTGTTTACGGGCCTGCCAGGAACAGATCGAGTTGCTCCTAGAGTCCAGTTTGCGTCACGCATCCCAACAGATCAATATTTCCACAGACACAAAGTCCGTGATAGACGAAACAGACCTTTCCTGCACCCCAACCGATGTCCGGGACGTCAACATCTGATTACGGAATTAGGGTGGGGAAAAAAAAAATCAAAAATCTGACTTTTTGGGAACAGAATGTGAGGAGCAGATATGTCTCTTCCCGGGAATGAACTTCTCCGATCCCTATGGACGTATAATCCTGTGACCTAAAAATAATACGCGGAAAAAAAAAAACTCTCAGAAAAAAAACAAAAAGAAGAAAATAGTATTCGCATGAGCCGCCGCCGCCGCCGCCACCGCGGGGTTTGTGCTAGAAAAAAAAAAAGAGAATTTTTATAAGACAGTAATCAGCTAGTTTTCTATTATATGTGTTCATGTCTGTATGTTGTAAAGATAGACATTAACACAAGACCAATGTCTCCAGGGGAGGTACTAAAAAAACAAAAAACTTATTTTTGGTTCCTTATGTGTAAAGCGCCATTTTTTTAAGGTAGAAGAGGCTTTTAGTTAGAGTTTTTCCAATTTTTTTCTTCCTTTTTGCTTTTTTTGCGTTCTCGCCTTCTCTATCATCTGCTTGCTATTGCATGTAGTCACTTTATATCCTCTCTATACCTGCCGTTTTTTTGTTTTTTACGCCTTTTTTATCCTCTTCACTTTATGGATGGTTCATGTAACCCATAGTATATGTTTAGTATAGTGCATTACTATATGTTAACCCTTTTATGTATTGGCTGTGGATTGCCTGCGCCTATGGCTTGTAGGATGCCAGTTTTTTTTGGTGTTTTTTTTTTCAAGGCTTTAGTTTTTACCACCCTCTATTTTACTCTATTATTAAGAGATAGCGATGGTAATATATTATTATATTTTTATAATCTTTGATAAATTTTTTTTTTTTGTAGCTGCCTTTTGTGTTTAAGCAAAAAAAAAAAGAGAAAAAAAAAAAAGAGAAGCGGAAAAAATTTTCAAAAACTGGCATCAGCCCCTCCCCTTTTTTCCCTGCACCGTGTACCCAAGCCTCAAATATGTCAGGAATCAATCCACAGACCAGCTTTTCTTTGTGTGTTCTATTCTAAAACCATTCCATTTCAAAGCACTTTGGGTCGTTTTATACGTTTTTTAGCGATTTTTATGTTCTATGTGGGAATCAACAAAAAAATGGAATGGTTTGGAATCGGCATTGGAACCGAACGGCAAAGCAAGTGATTACTACTATTAAGCTCATCTGGGCAGGGGGGGGCGGGGCTCTGCGGCACCGAGCATTCTGGGAGTTGTAGTACGTTACTGGCGCCATTGTAGAAGTCGTTGCTGTCCTTAAAGGGATAGACTACCGAATCGTCGGCATAGTTTTCAAGATGGCCGCCGTCGTTAGTACGATCTCGGGAGCCGCACCCCCTCCACCGGGTCTTAGAAAATGTGGTTAGAATATGGCGGACGCAGCCGTCGCGGGATCTGTTTTTCCTCCTTTAGCCATGTGACCGCGGCTGCTGTGTCCTGTTTTACGTGTTTGCATAAGGGCAAGTTAGATTTAAGGCTTTACCACGTTTTATGGTTTTTTTCTTTGTTCTTTTTTTTTTTTTTTTTTTCCAACACTAAACTATATAATTTATCGCTAAGGCTTAAGTAAATATTTATTGCAGGAGATCCTCACTAGGCCAGTATCACCTTTAAGAGAAAAAAACGAATAATAATAATGCAACTTCCCCTTTAAATATCGTTTCATAGGCCCCTCCCCTCACCGATTTCTCGATGTCGCGACACAAGGCCAAATTTTTTTTGGGAATGGTGGAGATTGTGTACTTGAAATGACCTGTCTCAAAGGCCCCTCCCCCTCCCCGACCACTTTATTTTTAGCTAAAAGAAACAAAAATTTCTAAAAAAAAAAATTTGCACATTGAACCTTTTTGTGTTTTGCTTAAACTACGGATAGTTTTTTTTTTTTTGGGAAGGGAAGCGGTGACTACGGAGGAGGAGAATGTATTGTGCTGCGCAAAACGTGAGAAGGAAAAAAAAATTGCCCTCAATGGTGTTGATTGTTAGAAGGAAAAAAAAAAAAGTTTTTTTCAAAAATAAGGAAAAATAAAAAATGGGAAAAAAAAAAAATCTGAAAAAGGAGGATTTCTCCAGTTTTATCAAAGCTGCTATGGATTGAAAACTCCCAGCATGGTTTAGAAAAGTTTTTTTTGAAGAAAAAAAAAACAAAAAAAACAAAAAACAGTGCTTTTCTGTATCTATGTCATTGTTTTATTTTTTGCTGCTATGACGTCGTAGTCCTTTTTGTTATGTCATGTCTTATTACTGCCATTACGTAGAATTTTTTTTAATTTTCTCATAGAAAATTATATTGTCGCCTTTCATGTAACTTTTTTTTTTTTTTTGTGTTTTTTTATTTTTTGTCAGTTTTTACTTTCATGTGATTACTGCTCAATTCCAAAAAGATAAAAAAAAAAAAAAGTTCCTGTTTTTTTTTCACTATACCTCATGTCTCGTCGTTGTTGTCACAGCCAGGTATCCGTAAGACCTCCGCGTCGGAACGGCGTATGTACCGGGTTCAGGAATTAGCATTATTGGTCTTTAGTTTTGGAGTTTTTACGTTTGTTTTTTTTGGGGGGGGGGGAAAGTTTGCAAACGTTCCGGAGAATTCAGATTTGTATTGGAATGTGTTCGTAAAGTTGGTTGCGTTGATAATGGTTGGTTGAGGTGCAACTGAGGCCTACACCCTGGGTCTAGTCTATGGAGCCAAGTTCATGTCATCTTTTATGGATTTTTGGAAACTTTCGGGCCTAGGACCTTAGGAGATAGAACTTGTAACCACTCACTGCCAGTAGACTAGGCCAACGTATGCCTAGAAGAAGACTTTTTGGATTGAGTGTTGTGGGACCAGAAACTTTTTAGATGTTTGGACTCTTCGATGAACCAGCACCGTGGCTGCCAGTAGATAAAGTTGAAGTTGGCCAATAAACATGGTTCAAAGTAAGAATTTACAAAATATTGGGTCAGCAATTTTTTGGATTGACCATTGACTATGTTTGCCTTTAGAAGTTTGGACTGGATGGGTCAGCATGTTGGAACTTTACGCCACTCCCTGCCAGTAGACTGAGTTGTACCGGGCCGATTCCGAAAGTAGAACTTTGATTGACCCTTTGGGAGGTCTATGAATTTTGGACTCAAATGTTTGCGTACCGGAAGTTGCATCTACTCAATGCCAGTAGACTGAGTTGGCCGATTTTGTTGTGTTTGGGTCAATACTAATGAGAGTTTTTGGATTGACTATTGAGGGCCTGTGCGACCTTTAGAAGTTTTTGGACTGGATGGGTCAGCATGCTGGAACTTTAAACCACTCACTGCCAGTAGACTGAGTTGGACTAAGGTCAATTCCGAAAGTAGAACTTTGATAGACCCTTAGGAGGTCTATGAATTTTGGACTCAAATGTTTGCGTTCTGGAACTTGCATCCACTCAATGCCAGTAGACTCAGTTGGCCGATTGCGTTGTGTTTGGGTCAATACTAGTAGGAGTTTTTGGCTTGACTATTGAGGGCCAATAGACCTCTAGAAGTTTTTGGACTGGATGGGTCAACATGCTGGAACTTTACGCCACTCCCTGCCAGTAGACTGAGTTGGACCAGGCCAATTCCGAAAGTAGTAGAACATTGATTGACCCTTAGGAGATCTATGAATTTTGGACTCAAGTGTTTGCGTTCCGGAACTTCGTCCACTCGATGCCAGTAGACTGAGTTGGCCGATTGCGTTGTGTTTGGTAAGAGTTTTCGGATTGACCTTTGTTTGGCCTATGAACTTATTTTGGAACTTTTCGGCATGTGATTACAGTAGAGTGAGTTGGACCACTCCTACGTGTATTCCCAATGGAATAGGTAGAGTTTTTTCCAATTTTTTCTCTTCCTTTTGCTTTTTTTTTTTTGCGTTCTTCGCCTTCTCTATCTCTGTTGCTATCATGTAGTCACTTTATATCCTCTCCATAAACTATCCGATTTTTTTTGTTTAACGCCTTTTTTATCCTCTTCACTTATGGATGGGTTTCTGTCCCATAGTATTGTTTAGTATAGGTGCATTACTTATGTAACCCTTTTTAGTTATGGCTGTTGATTGGCTGCGCCTATGGCTTTAGGATCCATTTTTTTTTGGTGTTTTTTTTTTTCAGGCTTTAGTTTTTACCACCTCTATTGTACTTACTCTATTACTTAAGGTAGCGATGGAATATATTTTATATTTTTATAATCTTTGATAAATTTTTTTTTTTTGGCTAGCTGCTGCCTTTTTTTTAAGCAAAACAAAAAAATAGAAAAACAAAAAGCAGAGTCGGAAAAATTTTCACCAACTGCTCAGCCCCTCCCCGTTATTTTCCCTTCCCTGCACCGTGTACCCACCTCAAATATTTCCAAGCAATCACCACCAGCATCTTTTCTTTGTGTGTTCTATTCTAAAACTAACCTTCCATTTCAAAGCACTTTGGGTCGTTATTTCTTACGTTTTTTAGCGGATTTTTTATGTTTATTGGGATCAACAACAAAATGGAATGGTTTGTGGAATCGCATTGCCGTAACCAACGCAAGCGTTATTACTACTACTATTAATCTCCTCTGGGCAGGGGGTGGGCGTGGCTCTGCGTGCACACGAGCATATTCTGGGAGTTGTAGTACGTTACTGGCGCCATTGTAGAAGTGGCGTTGTCTGTCCTTAAGGTATAGCACTACGCGAATCTCGGCGTTCAAGATGCCGCCGTCGTTATACGAGCTCGGGAGCCTCCCCCTCCACCGGGTCTTTAGAAAGATGTTGTTAAAATATGGCTCGGCCGCAGCCTCCGCGGATCTGTTTTTCTCTCCTTTAGCCATGTGACCGCGCTGCTGTGTCCTGTTTTAACGTGTTTTGCACTAAGGCAAGTTAGATTTAAGGCTTTACCACGTTTTATGGTTTTTTTCTTTTTTTCTTTTTTTTTTTTTTTTTTTCCAACACCTAAACTATATCATTATCGCAAGGCTTAAGTAATATTTTATTGCAGGAGTCCTCATAGGCCAGTATCACCTTTAGTAGAGAAAAAAACGATCTAAAATGTTCCACTGTCCCCTTTAAATAAATTCGTTTCATTGGCCTCCTCGCTCAACCTCACGTTTCTCGATGTTCCGACACAAGGCCGAAATTTTTTTTGGGAATGTGGAGATTGTTGTACTTGAATGACCTGTCCCTCGAAGGCCCCTCCCCCCCCGACACTTTATTTGTTAGCGCTAACAGAAACACAAAATTTCTCAAAAAACAAATTTGCACATTAACCTTTTTGTGTTTTGCTAAAACTACGATTGTTTTTTTTTTTTTTGTGAAGGGAAATCGGTGACTACGGAGATGAGAATGTATCTGTGGCTGCGGCAAAACGTGAGACGGAACACAAAAAATTGCCCTCATTGGTGGTTGATTGTTAGAAAGAAAAAAAAAAAAGTTTTTTTTCAAAATACAGGAAAAATAAAAATGGAAAAAAAAAAAATCTGAAAAGAGGATTTTCTTCTCCAGTTTTAGTTAAGCTGCTAGGATTTGCAAAACTCCCAGCATGGTTTTTGAAAAGTTTTTTTTTGAGAAAAAACAACAAAACAAAACAGTGCTTTTCTGTATCTATGTCATTGTTTTATTTTTTGGCTGCAGACTCGTAGTCCGTTTTGTTATGTCATGTCTTATTACTGCCATTATCTAGAAGTTTTTTTTAATTTTCTCATAAGAAAATTATATTGTCGCCTTTCATGTACTTTTTTTTTTTTGTTTTTTTTTTATTTTTTGTCATTTTATTACTTTCATGTGATTACTGGCGCTAATCCAAAAAGATAAAAAAAAAAAAGTTCCTGTTTTTTTTCTCACTATACCTCATGTCTCTTCGTTGTTGTCTCACAGCCAGGTATCCGTAGAACACCCGTCGTCGGAACGGCGTATGTACCAGTGGTTCACGGAATTAGCATTATTGGTCTGTCTTTTTGGAGTTTTTTACGTTTTTTTTTGTTTTTGGGGGGGGGGGAAGAGTTGCAAACGTTCCGAAAATTTCAGATTTGTATTGGAATGTTATCTAAAGTTGGTTGCGTTGTAATAATTGGTGTGTAGGTGCAACTGAGCCTACAACCCTGGGTCCTAAGTCTAGGAGCCAGTTCATGTCACTCTTTTATGGATTTTTGGAAACTTTCGGGCCTAGGACCTTAGAGATAGAACTGTAACCACCTCACTGCAGTATACTAGCCAAACGTATGCCTGAAGAAGACTTTTTGGATTGATTGTTGTGGGGACCAGAACTTTTAGATGTTTGGACGTCTTCGATGAACCACTACCCACTGTGGCTTCCAGTAGAATTAAAGTTGTAAGTTGGCAATACACAATGGTTCAAGTTAGCGAATTACAAAAATTGGGTCGCAATTTTTTGATTGACCTGACTATAGTCTACCTTTAGAAGTTTTGGACTGATGGGTCCGCACTGTTGAACTTCGACGCCACTCCCTGCCAGTATGACTGATTTGTGACTCGGCGATTTCCTGAAAGTAGAACTTTGATTGACCCTTTGGGGGTCTATGGAATTTGGGCTCGAATGTTTGCGTACCGGAAGTTGCATTCCTACCAATGCCATGTAGAACTGAGTTTGGCCGATTTGCTTTTGTTGGGGTCAAATTACTATGTAGGAGTTTTTGGATTGACCATTGAGGGCCTGTTGAACCTTAGAGTTTTTGGACGGATGGGTCAGCCTGCTGGAACTTTAAACCACTCATCTGTGCCAGTCAGACTGAGATTGGATAAGGAGCGATTCCGAATAAACCTTTGTATGACCCTTTGGGAGTCTTTGAATTTTGGAGGCTCAAATTTTGGCGTACCGAACTTGCATCACTCATGCCAGTATACTGTATTTGGCCATTGCTTTTGTTGTGGGTCAATACTAATAGATAGTTTTTTTGGTTGACTATTGAGGTGCCAATAGACCCCATAGAAGTTTTTGGACTTGGATGTGGTCAACATGCTGGACCTTTACCCGCCACTCCCTGCCAGTAGACTGAGTTGGACCGGGCCATTCCCGAAAGTAGTTCGAACATTTGATTGATCCCTTAGAGAATCGTATGAATTTTGGATCAAGGTTTGCGTTTCTGGAACTTCGTCCACTCGATGCAGTAGACGATTGTCCGATTGTGTTGTGTTTTGGAAAGTTTTTCGGATTGACTTTGTTTGGCCTATGAACTTTTTTGGAACGTTTTGGCATGTGGTTACAGTAGAGTGAGTTGGACCACTCCTACGTGTATTCCCAATGGAAGAGAATGGTCTCATGTTGCACCTCTGGGGGGGGGGATATTTTTGGGTTGTCGTAGAACGTTGCTTTACATTTGATACCACTGTTTTTGTAGATGAAGTCTGTCGTCTGTAGAGTAGGTACCGCGATCTGGATTAGATGGAAGGTGCTCAGTGCCCCCCCAAAAAAGGGGGGGCACCAACTTCTCAAAAACATCACTGCAAACCAGCTGACGCTCTTACGTGGAAAAAATATTTAAAAATAGAGAAAAATTAAAAAAAAAAAAAAAAAAAAAGCCGAGCTGGGTTCTGCATGCTGCTAAACCAAATCCAAATTGGTAGGGAGTGAGAATTTTTACAAAAATAATTATGGGTTAATTTAATATTTTTGTTTTTGTATCTTATCGCCAGGGTCCACGCGTTACGTGGAACGTCCTGTCCAAAAATAAATAAATAATTCCAGGAATCTTTTTGTTTTACCGTTTACCTCAAAAAAACTCTTCTGTCCGTATGATTGAAAAAAAAAAAAACTTCTTCTAGTTCTGTTTTTATTATTTTTCTTTCCTGGACCAAATGTGATAACGTCCCGGTAAATTTTTTTGGTGTGTTTTTTGTCTGATTTTTGCTGGGGCAGCAGGTGGACAACTCTTGTTCTCACTTCTTGTGACTCCTTTAAGGCCAAAGTCTATTGGTTCGTGTTCTGATAGATGAGTAATGTTACGTTATTTACAGGTTCTCTCTCTCTCTCTTGATAATTCGCCAGTCGTCCTGTTGCATCCTGTTCACATTGGACGGTCTGAAACGCACATTGTCACCGACAGACCGTTATCTAATACATTACTCTTGAATGACATAAGTTGAATGACATAAAAAAAAAGTTGAATGACATAAAAAAAAAAAATCTAGGAATAAACCATTCAAAAACATTCTTTTGTGTGTGGTCTCGATTATTCCAGGGGCACGTTACAAGCTCTATCTTTATGTGTAGCTGTCTTAGAGGCGCAGTGTGGCTGTCTTATCAGACGTCTTAGAGGCGCAGTGTGGCTGTCTTATCAGACGTCTTAGAGGCGCAGTGTGGCCGTCTTTTCAGACGTCTTGGAGGCGCAGTGTGGCTGTCTTATCAGACGTCTTGGAGGCGCAGTGTGGCCGTCTTATCAGACGAGGCGCAGTGTGGCCGTCTTATCAGACGTCTTGGAGGCGCAGTGTGGAAAATTATGTGTGGGCTGATTGATATCTAAAAACATAGCTCAAAGATATGAAAACCTAAAAGGATTAAAATGCCCTTAAAAGGGATTTCCAGGCACCACATTTTTCAGAAAAGTAGATAAATATGTGATAAAATTACAAAAATATAAAATCTTCCCAATCCTCTGACGCCTCCAGTCCACCACCGCTGCAGCCAATCAAGGAATCCTGGAAGTATCACGAAGGGGGCAAATGTCTAGCAAATTGGACAACCACTTGGGTGGAGCTCATGGTTCAGTGTCAAAACTAGAACAGTTATATGAGTCTCCTATTTGGGTTTTGGAGGACCTCTTGTTGACACAAGCTTCACCCTACAGCGGATTGATCACAGGGGCTCCTGCTACAGCTCTAATTAGTGGGCAAATTATTCTATAGCACTCCCGCAGGAGAAAGGAAGTATTACACCCATCCCATTGAATCGTGTATAACGTTGGGTCCTCCAGAGACGGACAGATGCCTGGGTAGTCGATGCCCACTCTGGATACCAGATGAGGGGCCCGTGACCCCCCCCCCCCACTCCTAAACACAGAATGGCCAAATAGGGTATCTAGAGTTGCCCTCTGCCTTGGCACAAGGCGCAGGTTCTTGACTGGCGAGTAGCCTCCCGGTTGTGATGCGGCTTGTTGTCTGTAATGGTCCAGTTGCTCGGTAACCGATTCCGTTGGCCATTTTTGGACACTTTGTCATCCAAAAATCTGCCAAGCCAGGAACACGACGGCCCAAACCAAGCCACACAAATACAGGGGGGTGGGGGGCGCTCATGTGGAGTGGGCCGCGGTGAGTGATTTATGCTCCGCTATGTGCTGATACACTGCAGAATCACACAAGTCAGTGGAAAATTCTCCGTACAGTAATTCAGCCGCCGCCGAGGCATCGGATCAAACATTTTGTTTTTTAATTTTTCTTTTACATTTAGGAGAAATTTAAAGTGACAGTCCAAAAAGTTCTGAAGATCCGGTGTCCGTCCGTAGTAGAGACACTTCCCCTTGTTCCGAGCTGATGTGGGGAGAAGATTGATACCAACCTTGTCCTGTGCTCATTATGAAAAGACACTAAGAGAGCACAGCAGTGTGAGGACACACCCCCCCAGTGCACCTGGAGAAGCTACAATCCTGGAATATAAACTTATATATCACAGTCCTGCTTCTACTAACAACATACACAAAGGTCTGATTACACATCTCTCCAGGGACAGTACATAACACTGGCTGCAGAAAGCACAGAGCACAGCAGTGTGAGGTCTGAGTACACATATCTCCAGGGACAATACATAACACTGGCTGCAGGGAGCACAGAGCACAGCAAGTGTGAGGTCTGATTACACATCTCTCCAGGGACATCCCTACACTGGCTGCAGAGAGCACAGAGCCCAGCAAGTGTGGTCTAATTACACATCTCTCCAGGGCACCCCTATATTTCACATCACAGCAGTAGAGCGGCCGCGGGTAGGTAGGTGCACGTACATGACATCAGTGCAGAGGTGGGTGTATAGGTGGTTCCGTAGTCGGCGCAGAAGGTGGGGCCCATCTGCGGCTGTGCCCTCAGGCAGGAGAGTGGGCAGCTGGCACAGGTAGGTGGCTCTACAGGTGGACCTGTTCAGCAGGGAGAGAAGGGCCCGGTAGAACAGAACCGATAAGCATTGGTTCTGCCGTCCATCCCAGGCCCCCGTGCAACACGAGCCCCATAACAGCTGCAACAACGGTTGATATGCCCCTGCACTGCCCATGTGACCTGCGCCCCGTGCACCCCCTGC